>SZWC01003678.1:8547-47950 GCA_023375785.1 Penium margaritaceum | reverse complement strand
CAGGAGATGATGAGGGAAAGTTTGTTGAGTGTGGGAACACATGGCAGGGGGTGGGGGGAAGAGGGGGTTGGGGTGTAGATGCATTAAGTTCATGCGGAGAAAGCTGCAAACACTGTAGAATTCGCAAAGTATAGCACAACAAAGGAGAGGAGATCTCCCACTTCGATCAAAGGGGGGAGGGGAAGGTGAAGCTGGGAGGCTGCTCAAACCACTCTACAATCTGCCAGCAAGACAGACAGTCTGTGCTTTGAAAATCAAGCGGTCACTTTGGTCATCAACGCTGATGGGTGTGGTGACATGCAAAAGCGTGGCCAGTGAAGTGCCGCCTGTGCTGAGCACACAGTGCACCTGAGTCAGGTGACCTGACACTGCGCCTGCTCCTGATTGGTTGTCCTCTCACCGGCTCTCTCACACCGTGCGAGAACCACCAGCTAACCAACCGCAAGCACGCTCCCAAGGGTTGGGCAAAGGGGAACCAAGACGCAGAATGATGTCTATTTGCAGACACTGGCTGAAGTGCTGGATATCAAACACCTCCAAGCACAGCAGCAGAGAAACCCTAGACATGCTGATGCAAGACCTCACGTGCAATCATTTCCTCGAGTCTGAGAGAGTGCAGCAGCTGCACTGCAGCCAGCCAGAAAAACGCAACATCATGGCATGTCCCGTCAGTCTCGTGATGAGACACTCATGCCTTCCCACGGACCTCTTCTTGCAAGTGAACCCAGAATCGTTTTCAGTCTGACGGTGGAGAGATCATGCACACGGCACCGCATCATGCCACGGACGCCATGCCATGCACATGTACACAACGATGACGACGTTGTATCTGTCTGCCACACAGGGCTGCACCCAAGTCTGGGTGGGGCCAGTGGCCTGCGCTGCACGCAGACTCCTTCTCAAACAGGGGCTGCACTGCTCAACCTCAGCCAATCGCAAGCTCCACAGCACACTGCTCCCGCACTGCCCCTATAACACGTTCTGCTGTCTAATCATCCTCCTCCACGTCCTCACACACACCATACCCACAGACGGCAGCAGGGGGAACAAGAGGGTTCCCCCTTGCTTTCCCGCGCGAAGGGAAGGGCGAAGCATACACTTCCGTCTCCCTCGACTCCTTCTCGCAGCTTGACTCCGTGCCAAGGCCCGAATCCTCCTGGCACCTGGGCCTTCCAGTTCCCGCTCCCTCGCCCCTTGACGTGTCAGCAACTCCAGCGTGGGATGCGCCAACCTGCCATTCTGCTGCTGCAACGGCGGCTGCAGCACAAGGGCGGCTGGCAGGGAGGCAGCAGGAGGGGCCAAGCCGGCCCGGGCACTCGTCCACTGGAATACAGCGGGGCCGGTAGCGCGTGGCAGCAGGTGAGGAGGTGGCAGCGGTGACGATGCTGCTGCCCTCTTTCCGAGCTTCTGCTGCAGCTGCCACGTCGTTCTCATCCTCGTCGTCGTCCGGTCCATACCCGCACGTATGCGCTGGGTGCTTCAAGCACGTTTCCATGGTCGCTAGCTTGGATGAGTCGAGTCAGATTGGGAGGTTTCGTCTTCACGTCCTGACTTCGCCACGTGGGAGCTCCTCTTGCTCGTCTGCTCGCTTCACTGATTCAATTGATTGATTGATTGAATGACTCACTGGTTGGTTGACTGACTTGTGGATTCGAGTCAATTGCTCTCCTTACCCTTCTCTGGAGGTAGCTAGTCTGAAGCACTCTAGGTCGCGTTATAGGGTTTCTCGTCGGAAAACGTCCAGGAGCTCTTTAGTAGAGGAATCCGCAACGACGCGCCTGCCTCTTGCTCGCTCAGTGTTTCGAGGCTGATGCGAACCGTTCGAGCTGTCCGCGTGCAAGCCCCTTGTGAGGAGGTGCGACTTACCGGCCTGCAGGGGAGCGAGGGCTACAGTTTGCAGAAGATCGTTCACTCGGACCACTCCGCTCCGTCGTCCGGATCGACGACGACGGATTCGACTGGTTTGGGTGTCGTGTCGGTCAGGCTCAAAAACGGAATCTGGCCGGGTGGACAAGCGCGCGATTTGCGCAAACCATGGCCGTCGAACGATTCAAACGAAACGACGAACTTTCTTGAATCGCTCGCCGCTCGCCGCGTACGTGCCTGAGCTCCCGCAAACACTCGTGCCGCGCATCCCGAAGACACTGGGGGATGGGATGGGCGACATATGTGCTTGTGAATGGCACTGCTGATGCCCTTTACTGCTGCTGCCAAAACTGGTGCTGCCTCTCACTGCTGATGCTGTGCTGGCGTGGTAGTGGGGTGTCGACGAAAGGGACAGCCGGTAAAGGGTACGGCACAAGCACCCCCCCCCCCCCAACCTCGAGCTCTGATAGCTGGGATAGGAACGCTGCATCACACAGACTGCGAGTACGTTTCACAGCAGTAGACAGCGCACCACAATGCCGTCGCGGCGCTGGTGGCGCCATGGTGCAACGCCTCGGTGGTGGCATGAGCATCTGCTCCTACTCAAAGCATGAGCATGTGATAATGAGACAGCGCTGCGTCATACGCGGCCGTGCCAACTCTCGGGCACGTGCTTGGCGCTGGTGGTGACCGTAGGCAAGAGGCTGAAGCTGCACGTCAACCTGGCACCCTGCTTGTTGTGTTTCTGTTCTACCCTATGGGGTGATTCTGGCCCCGAACACTGGTTTTGATGCACGGGTCTATGCACTGGTTTTGATTTTGATTTTATGGATAATGAGTTTTCTATCTCGAGAAATGCTTTTCTAATGATTCTGCGGGATTCTAATCAGTGGGACTTGAACTTCAACTTCTATGGGCTTGTTGTCTTTACGTCAATGGACAGTCTTCCCGATTCTTTGACGAAACCTGGTGCAAACGGCACCTTTGTCCGCGTCGCAAAGCCTGCATCGAAAAAATGTGTGCGAGATTCAACATGGTGGGAATGTAGAAAGGAAACACTCATGAGGGTTGCGGTAAGAAACTGCTAAGAAGCTTCGTCGCCTTTCTACATTCCCACCATGTAGAAAGGAAATCGGTGACGTGGCAACACTGTCTAGTCAGCTGATGCACTAGCCAACAAGTAGATGCAGGAAACGACATGGCTTGGGCTAGGGAGACACGCAAAGTCTCATAAGCTCCAATAGCTTAATAATGCATACATAGATGACAAATGAAAAGCGCATAGTAAAAACATTGCTGCAATGCACGCGGCAACATTTGTATTGTGTACGGCGGGAGACGCATGCGGCAACGTCACTTTGTCCTAAAATTGACCCAAATCCATTGTTTTGACCGTAGCTGTGCGCACAAGCATCCAAATGCAGCACCGTCTAAACCTAGACATGCAGAATCTCAAACTAGACTTCACATGAATATGCCCAGAATCAATCGGTGGCCATGAAATGCAAAACATGCAAATCGGGCTCAAAATCTTGTCCACCGAGAAAAATCTGGGCATTGTAGAAAATCTGGAGAGTGCCCTAGCAAGCAGACAAGACGTTACGGCACCGATGTGGTAGCTGTTTGTGGATGGAGTCACCACCCATTCGTGCTCCGGTGCTAGCGAGGTTCGCCTAAAAGATTTGCATGAGCATGGACTCGACCGAGTGGTCACGGTAAGCTACCGTACTGTCAGACAAATTCGTTCAAATTTTGGTTCTCTTTTTGGTGCCTGTCATATTCTCCCAAAAAGGGGCATTTTTGAATCGTTATCGGGGTCGTCCAACCACATTTTCTTGTAATACCCGAGTTCTCATTTTTGCCCATCGATCGAGGTCGGGTGGAAAAAAAGACGGAGGCCTCGATAAGTCGAACTTCGAGTGGCCAAACTTGACACTTCGAACGTCGGAGCCGACGAGCACGGACCACCGTCAGATCATGGGAGCGCCTCGTGAGCCCGAAGTGTGTGCGACGCGCCCGTCTTGCCACTCCGCACTACGCAGAATGCCTAGCCGCCGAGGAGGTACAAGTGACGACGCCGAGTGAAAGTGGAATTATTTTACAAACATCTGTGGACGACATTGATCATGGAATGGCACAATTTCCAGAAGAATTCTGCCAAACCACGCATAATTTTCTTAGGCACACATGGGCGAACTTGAAAAATTAATTTGAACGAATTTGCCTGACAGTACGGTATACAAATAGACCAAGACGGCTCACACCATAGCAATCCCTATGACCCGGTGGTACACGTGTGCACACACGTGCAGAACTGACACAATTGTGAAACAAGATGCTCAACAGTCAATACGCACATACCCCACTCTCAGCCACCCTTGGGGAAAGGGCAAAGCCCGATAGAATGAATGACCACCATGAACTTTCCACGCGCTAATGCCTTGGTCAACAAGTCAGATCGCTGCATATCCATACTGACCTAGATGACGGAGATCACCTAACGCTCCACAAGATCATGCACCAAATAATGCTCCATAGCACTGTGCTTCGTGCATGCATGAATCACACCAAGGTTCTCCACAGCAAGAGCACTCACGTTGTCACAGCATAGAACGATGCAAGGCACAGACTCATGTGACTTATGGAACTGATATTGTAGCCACACTGCCTCAGTAGCCCCATTCCCTAGCGCAGCATTCTAAGCCTCTGATGAGCTATGTATGATGCAACCATGCAGTTGCACCACGACACAACGGTGCCACCTAGTAGGAACACATACATTGCGCCATTGCTTCCATCAGGGTTCCTGGCCTAGTCACTATCTGTGTAGCTGTCGGCTACCACCTACACTGCCGTTGAAAGAAGAGTCTGAGGTACGGAGTGGAAACTACATGCTGCACCAGTCGCACAAATATGTGAAGAGCTCTACAAGAACCGTGCAAGGAGGTTGACGACGGAGGCAAAGTTGAGTCATGTGGTCGTGGCCAAGAACCTTAGAGAGCCAATGAGGTGCAAGTACAAGGTCACTTCCATTGTCTTCTAGAGCTGTGTTGGGTCATCCACCTTCACGGCATCCTGTCCATGAGGTGTGTTGGGGTTGGAGGCTGTGGGAACTACACCAAGGAGGTCATCAAACAATTTTTCACAGGTGTAACGTGCCTGACGTAGCAAGTGTCCACGGCTTACGATCATAAATGATCTCCATGTGGAGGAGAACAACCGTAAGACCAAGGTCCTTCATCATGTAGGCAACTTAAAGGATCGTCTTGGCCTCAATCACGGTCTCCATTGAAGCAAGACACGATCAAGAGGTCATTGATGTAGACCAAGATGACAGTGAATCTTTGAGATGTCTGTTTGAGAAAAAAGGACGCATTGGCATTGCTTTGTACACAACTAGCACGAGTTAGTATGCCTGTTATCTCCTATTTCTAGCACTTGGATGAATGTTTCAAGTCGCACAAGGCCTTGGGCAAGTGCCAAATCTTGTCCTCAAAACTAAGTGGCTGGACCATGTAGATGTCCTCCTCTAGGTTGCGATGGAGGAACGTGCTGTTCACATCCATCCGGTGTAGCACCCAACTGTTCTGAGAAATCATCCCGAACTGAGCGCGAGTGTTGGTCATGCAGTCAACGGGTGCAAAGGTGTCAATTAAATCCACACTCTCAACCTCTAAGAATCTCTTTGCCGTCAAGTGGGCCTTGTAGCGATCTAGTGTGCCATCAGGCTTAACCTTCATATGAAAGACCCACTAGGCCTATACAACCTTTTGCTGAGGCGAAAGGTCCACAAGCTCATAGACACCGTGCTCACGGATAGTTCTTAGCTCATTTGCACAAGAAGCGTGCCATAAGTATGCACCCTGAGCCGAGAGTGCCTCCTTCAATGTACCTGGATCAGGCGTCGTCGAGGGGGAGCTCCAAATGGCTGAAAAACACATCTCAAAACTCATTCTGGCCACGACAAGGTCAGCTACGACATCACAAGCGATTAAGAACTCTTGGGGGACCAAATGATGATCAATAGGGCACGCTAGATGAACCTTAGTGTAGTCCGCTTGGACACTCAGGCCAAGGGCCTTCGCGCGAGGCTTGCCACTTTGAACACTATGACTAAGGTATCTGGCTGCAGATTCGCCTGTTCGCTGAGCCTCGAAGGCTAAGTGTCAAAAGTGACCACCGAGCTCATGCGATTAGCCTGAGGCCGAGGTTCTCATCATCAGCTGTGCAAAAACCAACTGGTCCACAGCCGTAGGGAGTACAAGCTTGTAGGGAATGGGAGAGGATACATGACGATAATGGACAGGTGCTGACTTGTACACCGGGAAAGCTGTAGACAGAGGAGCAGGTGTGACTGGGGAGACTGCCACAGGCATGAGACCAGGTATGGCATGGAAGCATAGGCACGGAGGTGTTCTTTGCGAAAGAAAATTGGCACTGGCACAAAGACAGGTGTCCTATAAGGGACTGGCACTAGCACGGGAGCAGGGAAACCAAAGTGGACTGAAACTGGCATAAAAGTAGGTGTAATAAGAGGAACTAATACTAGCATGGAAGCAGGTATGCTAGGGGGAGATGACGAGGCCACAAGACCGACATCAATTATGGCCGGATCGTCATCAGCTGGAGACCGGACCACGAGTGAGGAGGCCTGGACAGACCCATCTGTAGGTTTAGACTCCCCCATCCATTGGGAAGCCACACAGGTGGGAAAGTGGTCAGTGACTAGTGAAGAAACACTGGATAGGTCACAGTAGGTGAGAGCCTCAAAGAAGCAAGCGTCTCAAGACTCAATGATGTAATGACGAGCGGGGTCCCAAAAGCACCAAGCCTGTGTTTGGTATCAGAGATTTGTGATACAGAGAGAGAATTGACACCTGACAACCACACAAAATAAAAACATGCCATAGCTTATGGTGAGTGACGCACGCGGCAGTTTTAGTATGTCCTAAAACAAAAGCAACACCATTTGAACCTAGACATGCAAAATCTTGAACTCGACGCTACAAGAGGTCAAAAAAATAGATCCAGCTTCAATCGGTGCACACAAAATACAAAACATGCATATTGGAATCAAGAGCCAATCCACTAGGCAAAGTCTTTGCACTACAAACAATCTGGAGAGTGTCCTAGCAAGCATCCAAGCCATTGTGGCAGTTGTCTGGCAGCTGCTCGTGGATGGGATCACCACCCGTCGGTGCTCCGGTGCCAGCTAGGTTTGCATTGGGGATCTTCTTGAGCATGGACACGTTCGAGTGGTCACGGTAAGCTGTACTAATAGAAGGAGACGACATACATTACAACAAGAGATAGAATTTAAGGGTTGGGGGAGGGGGAAGGATTCGGTCAATAAACGTGCCAGCGGACGTCCCTCGGTCGGCACTTTGTCAACTGCCGCCTCGTCCCCCTCCTCATTCTTGTAGCCCATCCTCCCATGGACCAGGTCCAATCTGATTGTGGCCCTTGTGATTGAGGTCCGTGATGGACCTGGTGGCCAATGGGCTGCCACGGGACGAGGGGGGGGGGGGGGGGGGGGCGGGGGGGGGGGGGGGGGGGGGGGGGGGGGGGGGGGGGGGAGGGAGCTTTGCCGGGGATTCCGGCCCCACTCCAAGCATGGGGAGTCAAAAACTCCCAATTTGTTTTCTTTACATTGTTTTTCAATTTTTTGCCCTTCCTTAGGAAACAAACCGTACCCAAAACCACCCTTTTATTTTACCAGGGTTTTAGCCTTTTTTTTTGCATAGAGACATGCTAGGCCCCGCGATCTCGAAGCCCAATAGGTTGCTCTTGAAGCATGGGAAGTCTTGGACCCCCTTATGCAAACTACCCGCAAGCCACCCTCCAAAAAATCACAAACCCCCCTTTTAAGAGATTGTTTATTGTTGGGCCAGCATGTCCAATTGGCATGCTATGCAACATCGATATGGTCCGTTCTCGGACATGATAGGGCTATATTATTGTTTTTCTTAGCTTTAACCCTTGTCTGTGTGGAAGGGACAAGTGAGGCTAAATTATTGTGAGGCAGAGGCAAATGGGGATATACATATGTACATGTATATTTTTTTTGTAGTAGGGGCGAATTAGGCCTCTTGTTCCCAGGTTGGGGGGGGGGAGATTGGATGTCTTCCCCAAAAAGAGGGATGTACCCTAGTGCGCTTGATGTTTGACAGATAGGAGTCTGCATTATTCATTCAATCAAGAAAAGGATAAATCGACCCAGGGGCCGAGTTCTTCCTTACCCCCTATGGGAGGACCCGCTTTCTCGAGGCATCAGCGTCGAGGCCCGTATTTAGGCGGTAGCCGACAGGAGGGCCCGCTGGCTTGTTTTGTGATTCGAGATGGCTGGTGTTGCTACCGGTCAATGACTGCCCACTTACAAAGGACTTTCTCGACACTGCTCATCGGCATAGCTGAATTACACAATGTACGGTTTGTCCAGCAGGTCATGGAAAACCTACATCTCTATTACTCACTGAAAAACACACATGATTTTGATCTTCGAACCTCACTGGGAACCGCCTATCTGTCCGGTAAATCGTTTTACAGTTGCGATCAGGAATGTACTGATCGAGTGAGAGGCGTCGTGCTTTCGGACTTCGCATGCATTCCTTCTACAATGCGGTGCTATTCCGACTCGCAGGAAACAATTGAAGGGCCCCCTCGTTGATGAGATTGGCCGCCAGGGCTCCATTGTTGGTGAGATCGGCTGTCATGGCCCCATGGTTGATGAATTAGAGAAAAGGGCCTTGTAGTCAGGCTGCTTGACAGACCAGGGCCCTTAGGTCGGACTGCCCTTAAGAAAATTCACTAATGGAGTTACAACGGTAGATCCATGATTTTGACATCCACAAGGCCAATGGAACCGGATATTCGACGATGGAGCCATATGAGTATCTTCATTTCAATTATTTCTATAGCACATGAAAACAGTGAAGATCGATTGATGTAACTCGCTGCAAAAAATTCCGTCAATCAGTGTTTACTTCTGGCGCTCAAATCTTCGAACTGCCAACCAGTTGCGATGGCTTTGATTGGTCAGCCAAATGGCTGGCCAGTCACTGCTTTATGCATTCCAACATCCAACATTTAAGTGTGGCCGTTCGAGTGGTGGATGGGCTGCACTTGCGCTCATCGCTCCTAGTGTGAGCTGCACGAGCATCCTCGAAAAGCAAACCAAGGTGAATGATTGTGAAAAAACACAAGATACATTTTGCATATACCATGTATGGTGATGCTTTAAGTTTCATTTTTTTTCATGTATCAATCATTTGTACGAGGTCTTAATTTTGACGTGTGAACATTTTCAATGAGTTTCAACCATGCAAGCAATATTGAACATTAAACATCAATGCCCGTAGGGTATGGTGTTTCCATCCAACCATACATCTAGAAAAAACCTCGACAAGACAATCACCTAGTCTTTGCACGATGTAGAGACAAGATTACGACCGCTCTCCTGGTTAAAAAAGCGTGTGTAGAGAAATTCATGTAGCATGTCATGCTCACTTGTCATGGGGATGTGGCTCCCTTCCCAGATTGCGATCGAGAAGAAAGATGTCCTCTTTACCGTGTGCAAACATCCCCCTTTATATGCAAACCATGTTGAAAATCCTAGATTGAATTGAATTTGGTTTCTGGGTTTCTTTTTTATGAAAACCTGCTGGGCCCAGCAGTAGCAAGACCTTGCGGTTTTCCTTTCAGCACATGGAGAGTTCCGTAACCCCCATCCAAACCTCTCAATAGACGGCTTTGTGGTTTTTGTGTGTGTGCAGAAATGCTGACGTTATTGCACAAACACAACATTCATATCACATCTTATCGACGTGATGTTTACGTCAAAATCATGTTCAGACACGAACTAGGGATATGATTGTTTTTGTTTGACCCACTAGGGATACAGTTGTGCTAAAAGAACGACTGAAATAGAGGTAGATTGGTGAAGTGACCTTCTTGATAAAGGTACAATATCCACACATCATAGAATTTCATCGCCGTTTCCAAACATCCAAACAATGAATCCGCCATATCTAATGCTTGTTGAGAAGAATGATGGAATGTGCTCGTAACATTGACATCATATGGCACATAGCTTAGACATGTTGACCTCTCCATGTTTCTACCATCAATCATAAGCCCCTCAATCAATGAATGTATGGTAGTTTCAAATAGGGTTTGTGAGTGTATGGGAGTGAGAGTGAATGAGGACATGGGAGATCACATGCGGCAACAGCACCATGGAATGCTTGTTTTACATGGAAACGTTCACATAACAAACCAGATGCGTAGCATGTGTGGGGAGGAAGTCAAACGCACACCAATGTATGTGCACCTCTCTTGCGCATAACATGCAAGGAGGTCAAGCCACCACCTGGGGGTCAAGCCCGACCACTGGATAAACACCAAGGAGGTGGAGGGGTACTCGCGCGTTGACAGAATAATCTAGCACAGTGGCCCCCTAAGGATCATCTCCCACGAACAATGATGTAGCTACCCCAGGATCCACGTGCATGTTTGGAGAACAGACCAAGGCATCCTAAAGTGTCCGCGGTCATGCCCCAACCACAATAGTTTCACTAGCATTAGATGCGAAGAATGGGCATGGGCCAGATGTGTGAAGCACACGACTACAAGCTGGTGTCACTGGGTTCTTGTTCTTGCATGGAATGTATCTAGTTGCAGCCATGGTTCGCAGTCTCTTGCACATGAGAGTGTGCATGTGGTGTAATGAAAGAGGATGCCCCATGTTACATGTATGAGGATAAAAAAATGACCATCAACTTTGACGTCCCTTCATGATTTCTAGTCTTGAAAACCACGTCTTAAGAATAGAGTAAGAGAGAGACACTAGAACGTGGAGCACGGTGCTGGGAAAAGGAAAGAGTACAGTGGAACAAGGGTCGATCGGGATCATGTGGACGTGCAAGACAAACAGCATGCACTACGCATTTAGACGCACCTCTGCTGAGTGCCTCCATGAGGAAGTCAACCCGCTTTGACCATCTGTCCACCCACACATCCCAAACAATGTCAACAACGCAATGCATGCACATACAAAGTGACTCTGTATGTTGATGTTTTAAGTGTGTGAATGGTTCATGCCATCATTCTTGGCAATGACCTTTGTGCTTTGGTTTTCATAGCATACCCTACTCCCACCTAAACTCGCATGGGTATCTGCGGAGGGATTTTTTCTTCATCTATTCAGAAAGACTTTGGCAGATTTATGGGCCACTCCAGATACGGGGCAGATGGATATATAGGCTTGGAAAATTCGGAGTGATCTGGTTTGGCCCTCCGCCGTCCGGCGCAGGTGGAGGAATCGACCACTCAGATTTGAATGCTTGAATTTGAGCCGCCAAGGGGGGACGGTGCATTACATGCTTGAGCTGAGAGATGTCTATGTGTGTGTCATTCACACATCGACACAAATTTTGTCTTTCACCACCCCTCCCTTACTTTCCCTTGGTGGCAACTTCTCCAAGCAACTACCTTCAGAGAAATCTGGACCCTCAGATGTGGTCTCTCAATGGGTAACAAGAAACCTTTGAGAAACCCGACAGCTATGCTGTGTAGATTCATACTTCAGAAATTTGACGACCAACTTAACATCCATCTCTATAGCCTACACCAGCACAAAAAGACTAAGGCATTGCACAAAATGATAACACAACTCACCACACTATCTTCAACTTGCAAAATCGACAAAAAACATTCCCCTCCTTATCTTTCACTTCACCCACAACTCAAATACATCTGGTTCAACTGTCCTAACATTTCGGGGGGGCGGGTACATCAAGCCACAGTGTAACAACTGAGCTTGATCCTCCAACCACAGGGTTACGACCTGTGGTGAAGGTACCCTTAGGGGTGAGGGTTAGTGGGTGTTACTCCCACATCATCCATAGAGCTTATGCTCTATAGGTACCTAAACTGGTGTGCTTAAGCACATGAAGAAAAGTCTCCGGACTGAAAGCCTCGGCCAGAGAGATACCTAACGGTTTCTCAAGGGTGCAGCATAGGTTCCCTCACCTCTAAGACTGTCTAAGCCAAAAATAAAATGACATGATTGAGCCAAGAGAGGCTTGGCTCACGCTTCGGCGCATTTGCCGAGCCTCCTTTGGCGAGTCACACAGGGAGGTTTGGCACATGCACACCTTCACCGTGCACTGAGACCTGAACTCACGAGGAGTTTAGCATCGGAAAAGATCCAAAGTCACCCTGTTTCCTATTTATGGAACAAAACAATCTGAAAAATGACCCTAAAGAATTGGCACATGAATTTTGTTAACCATGCCAAGAAATTTCTGCACATTCACGAACAACTTAGAAGGAACAGGGTGGAACACAGTGGTAATCAGTTTACGTGCAAATCTAGGCAGGAGTTGGGTAGAATGATGCAGTGACTAGGCTTACGCAACTGACACAGAAAGCAACACCGTTAGACTAGCTTGCATATTCATGAGCTGAGTGCGATGTACTCGGCCTCGCTCGAGCTCCATGAAACACATCCCTGTTTTCCACTTTCCAGGAGATGGCAGTGCCTCGAATCAAGAAGAAAAACCAATCCTGACTCCATGCATTTGTTCCATGTGCCCAGTCACAGTCAGTGAAGCCATTGACTGTGGCTGAGTGATGTTCTCTGAAGTACAGTCCTATGCGCGGTCCAGAGAGCGCATGTAGTGCAACACAGAATGTGGCCTCAAGATGGCAATCCCTTGGGCACTAAGAGAACTGAGACATGAAACGTTACATCAGCACGAGTAGTGATGGCTAGGTACATCTGTGAGCCAAAACCATGTAGAAAAACAGTGACATCCGCCTCCTCCGGTTTACAGACATATAGTGAATTCAGTAGTTACCATCTTTCTTTATTCATTAGTGATAAGGCAGTGGCTATTCTAGAGAGCAAGGACGCAAAGCAACCCCCTGAGCTATGTACATAGGTAGCCTGGTAGGCCTGTAGCATCCTCCGCTGATATTCATGCTAAAGCTCCATGCCCAGGAAAACACAAGTTGATCTTTCATCTTGTATGCAAATTGCATAAGACCCTCAACAGACTGGACAGCTGTGGGATTGTGGGATGCAATGAGGAGGTCATTGGCATTAGAAAAGGATGGCCACAAGAGGGGTGGAGGGTGTGCTAAGGAAGAGGTATGGATCAATAATGCTCAAGTGAATCCGCCTTTCTCTAGAGTGGATCAATATCCTAGTTCCAGCAACATAGTGGGTGCTTGAGGCCATACATGGCCTTGCACAAACGCCACATTTCCTTGGCAACATAAGTTTAATTTGGTACTTAGATCATGGAAATTCATTTTTCAAGCCTACAATGAAGGAAGGTGTTATTAAATTCCATCTGATCTAGTTTGCAGTTGTGTTGGACTACTAGTCTGAGGAGGGTCCGAGAGGTCATGTAGCACCCAACTAGAGCAAAGGTCTCACAAAAGTTGTCCCCAATGATTTGTGAGAACCCTTTGGTGGTGTTTTGATTCCTTCATCCCTTCATTGAGCTATTAGGCTTCAGTTTTTGGTTGTAGACCCACTTTGCACAGATTGTCTTTTAACGTGATGGAAGAGCCACCAGCTCATACACCCCATATCTGGCCATAGCTCTAACTCCTTTTGCATTGCCTTCTCAAGAGGGAGGAATCGACAATATCTCACAGACTTTCTTAGGCTGAGGAGGCAGATGGGAGAGCCCAGTGGTGAAAAAGAAACAGGCAACATATATTAGTCCTCTGTGTAGTTTTTTTCCTCCCATGTGGACCTGAGTGCACAGGGCATGCTGATCCAGAGAGTGGAGGAAACGCGCGCTGAGCATCTATGACACGCTGAACTGACAGCCGTGATTTCCCTGGCTTCTCTCATGTTCTTACCTCCTCCGGCAGAATTGCCTTGGCTTCCATTCTGAAGCTATCTCCAATTACCTTGAATTGGGAACCTAGATTTGTCCTCCCGATTGACTTGGTCTTGACTGTACAAATACCTTTGGAACCTAGATTAGTCCTAGGTTAGCTTGTGACATGGTCCTTGCGTTGAGTGTGTGGCAGGGCGTGGACTAGCTGGCCAATTTACGAGGTACAAGGGCATTTTTCCCTCGCTCGAGAATGACGTGCCGACGAGCCTCGCTTGTTGGCCGGCGGGGGATTCTTAACTAGCGAGACTCACCTGTTGAGCTCTTGCTGGTAGTACCTCAACACTTGTAGTTCTCTTGGGACAGCCAATCCATGGCCAGTGCAAAACCCGCCCTTATCATACTTGTTTCTCATCCATTTGAAGCAAGACAAGTTGCAATGGAATTGTAGGAAGCACCTCATGGTATCCAGGCCAGACGGTTGATCATTTGGGCAGTGCCTATGAAAAACGACGGCAGCCAAGCCAGTCGTGACGGCAAATTGGTGCAGTATTCACAAAAGCAAGCCATGAACTTCCTAAGAGCACGTCAAAATCCTTTCCCTAGGCTGCAAACAGAGAGAAGTGGCGGCAGAAGCAAGGAAAGACCCCACATTGGTGGGAGACGTACAACAGAGGAAAAACCCTTGTGCAAATCTCACCTTCAGAGGTGATGGCGGGATGCCTAGACCCAAACTTTGTTCTTGCAGGTCCCATGAGGCCTTGTTGACATCCCTAGAGTACCTGATGGCATCGCAATCGAGCTTATGACTTGCTGCATAAAACTGGGCCCAAAGTGGGCCAAACAAATTGCTGCCAAAGGTTTTTTGGGCCGCAAATAGAGCAGGATATTTGGTCACACAGCTACCTAGGTCTTACTTGACAGTGTAAGCCAGGCGGCATCCAATCCGGGAGGGTCGGGTGCAATGCTAGTGCTGTTTCCCCCACAGGAACTGGTGGTGGCGCCGGTACCACCACGATGATGTGGGAGGAACTCAACAAAGTTCAGTCCCACAAGGATCTAATCGCCTGCGTTGGGTACGCGAGACTTCCTTGCTTGGAAGGACTTCTTCCTTGCGTGGCTGGCAGAGCATGGATTAGAGGAGCTGTATTTAGCTTCACCAACAGACATGACTGAGGACCGGTTTCTGCTTTACGCATTGAATTCTCTGGTCTGGGCGCTGCCGGATGACAAGTCCTATGCTATCCGACCTTTCCGCTTCGGGAGAAAAGGGGGGAGGACTCGGCCGTGGCAGGGGTGCAAGAGGACGTACCTGTAACTATTGTGGACTGCATGGTCACTCCTGACATGCATACACTGGATTACAACATATCATGACCCCACACCAGCAGCAGCAGCAGCAGCAGCAGTAGCAGTAGTAGCAGTGGCATTTTCTCGCTCCTATGTTGCACCCACAGTCTGTGCATCATCTGTAGCCGCCGGCATGGTCTATCCCAACGAGCGCTGGGCCAATAGCTCCCTCGTGCTTGGGAAGAGTGGCCTACTGGCCAGCACCACTGCAGCTGCCGGTTGACCAACCGTTGTATCAAGGGCCAACATCTATGCACTAGGGTCCCTTGTACATGCCACCAAGCTTGACCCTCCCAACTCGCAGATGGCTGAGTCACAGCAGCCTACAGCAGTACTGCCAGCAGGTGGCTGGGTGGCACCCATGGAGCTGCAGCCCCCATAACCAACAACCATGCCACAGTCGCCAAGTCAGCGACTAGCACACATTCATGTCACTACATCGCACACACTCCCTATGCATGAATGGTTGTTCGACATTGTGGCATCACATCACATGTCACCACACCGCCAGCATTTTGTGCCGTTAGTTGTTGAGCATGATGTTGAAGGTGTGAAAACAAGGTCTGGGGAGGTACTCACAGTAGAGGGTGTGGGTACCATGGCTTGCAAACCCCCGGTGGGGTACTATGGTTTACCGGTATCTTGAATGTGCCTAAGTTAAAAGTGAACTTGCTCCCAGGGGGTCCCTTGGATATCCAAGCCAACATGTCCACACTCTTGCAAAAGGAATGCTGCATGTTATTTGATGCTGCTGGTGCACTGCTGGCTGATGGCCCCCTACATGCTGACATGTTGTATCGTCTAAATCTCTTCCCACTGGTGAAGACGCAGTTACATCGACCACAAACACATGTCATAACAGCTACTAATGCCAAGCACACAGACTTAATGCACTGCTGACTGGCACACATCAACAAAGAACTTGTTGCTGACATGATCAAACACATCCCTACACCTGGAATGCTTTCAATGAATTGTTTACATCATCTTAAAAGAAATGCACGTCTCAAGTTTCAAGAGGGTAAGGCACACAGGCAGAATTTTCCCAGGTCAGACAAGGTATGCAAGGCACCCCTCAAACTCGTACGTGCAGATTTGATAGGACCATGCCAGTGTCTCAATACATACTGATACTAAAGGAAGACTTCAGTAGGTTTTGCTGGACCTTTGTGCTTAAATCCAAGGCGGATACACAACAAGCCATTGCTGAGTGGATTCCTCTTGCTGAATGCCAGACTGGGTGCAAGATGCTAAAGCTGCGTACTGAAAGAGGAGGAGAATTCATGGGTACTCTAACTGCAGAACTGAAGCCCAAAGGTATAGAACACCAAACCACAGCACCCTACACACCATGAGAAAATGGTGTGGCAAAAAGGTGGCATGGGAATCTAGGTGATGCCCTGCCAACACTGCTGGATGATTCAGGTCAGCCCTTCGGCTTACGGGGAAGCTGTCAAGTATGTAACCTGGGTGTGGAACAGAATTCCTCAAGGGCCTTTGCCTAAGTCAGTCACACCATGGGAGAGATGGTGTAGCTGGAGGGCCGGTTCGGCCCTCCCTCCTTGCTGAAGCAAGGGGTGGTTGCACACCACCTCTTGCGTCAGCAAGGGCTGGCCGGTGGCCAGCACTTTGCTGGCCACCGGCCAGTCGGCTGCAGGCCGGCTAGGCAGCTGGTGGCCGGCCACCAGCCGGCCAGCCGCCAGCTGCCGATCGCAGCCTCAGCTGGATCGGCGGCTGAGGGGCCACAAGGGCCTCGAGGGCGAGGCCTTGTGGCCTCGTGCCTTCGTCCTTGCTCACCCTCCTCATGAGCGAGCGAGCAAGGATTAGGGAGGGGGATGAGGGACGAGAGACAAGAGATGCGAGAGAGTCCTGGCACGAAATCGCCAGCGTGCCTCGCATGCGACGATTTCGCACCAGAACGTAAAGAACATAAATCAATATGTTTGTTTGCGACAAATTTCAACATAAAACAACGGAACAACTCGTGCGGATGCACAAGTTTGAGGTAAAAATCCTCGGTTTGGGTCCGAAAACCAGGAGTAAGGTTAAAAATGAAAATGGGCCTCTGGAGACTCAATGTATTCAAGTCTCCCTACTCTGGGTCGTTGATGACGATGGCTCCTCAATTCTGTGAGGGGGGAAAACCCCTGACTCGGACTGAGAATGCCGTTTTGCAAACTCCAATGACGACTTCTGAGCAGGAGCTGGTGGTTCTGGCCCGTTACAGTGGTTCTCAGATCCAAACGACCCCTGCAACCAAGGGTGCGACGGAAACAATGGCTACAAGTGATACAAAATGCCGTCGGCAGCTGCATGCAGCAGCAGAAACGCCAGAAAAGGATACGGCGTCTACACTTCACCGATTGAAGTTCCGTAAAGTGCGTTAGAGAGCTGGAAAATAGCTCTACTTGATGAAGCCTATTCCCTCCAGGCCCTCCTCACTTCTAGGGGGCTAAGATGATTTTTATGGGACGGGATGGGGAGTTCCGACCTCCAAAAAACTACCAAATCTTCTCCATTGTCAAGGCTCCTTCAAAACCCTTTCAACCAAAAATTGGGGAAGCACTTCTTCCCAAGACCAGAGGCTCTCATGACCTGAGATGCCAAGAGGGTGAAAAAAGGAGATGGAGGCCCAAGGATTTTTTTTGGAAGCCTCTCAACCGCCGTGGGGTGCACGAGAGCCGCCTCCAAGGAGGCGCAAGAGGCATCAACAAAAAAAATCAAGAGGAGGCCAAGGAGGACCAGAGGACAAGAACAAGATAAAATTTGTGAAAGAAGAGTGAGAAGAGGGACATTCGAGTGTAGTAGTTTCCTCTCCCTCCTTTACACTAGTGAGTGTTCCTCACTCTCGTGGAGTAGGTGTTACACCCTTCTATTGTTTTCTGTTTTCTGATATATGTTAGGTTGTCTAGTGCCGTGAGTCACGGTTTAGGAGCCTAGTTGTACTCCACACACTTGTGTCAAGCATGGCGACGTAGAAAACATTGTTTTTCTACCACGAGATTGTGTGGACCGTGGCAGCCTAGGAAAAAAGAAGTATTCTTTTATTACCTCACTGATTGTGAGAGCAAGTTCACTTAGGAGGCGACACTTGCTCGACGTTGTAGGGTGATCCTCACATCGCCTTCACGTGCTAGTTGCACCGGCAACGAGATGGCCGGACCGTCCAAGGCCAACAAGGGCAAGGTGGCAAGGGCATCACCATACGCCCTTGGTGGACTCCAAACTTTGGGAGCCACCGTCGCAAGCACGGTTGCCAAACCAAAGGCAACCGTACCGCCGAAGGCAACCGTCGCCAACTTTGGCGACGTCGAGAAGAGTGCAAAAGCTGGGAAAGTGCTCAATAAGCACGTTGACTAGCACGTGGGCAACCTCCATGTGACAGATGATGCGCTCGAGGAGGACCACCCAGGCGTGGACCCCGACAAAGAGCACGACGCAGGAGATGGCGAAGGCAACGAGGATCGCGATCATCGCCATCGTCGTGCGGCGATCTCGAGTCCGTCGCTTAAGAAGGGCAAGATGCTCGCTGAATCGTCTGAAGATGTCGACGGGAGCGAGGCTGCCAAGAGCAGCAAATGCGCCGAAAGTAGCCATGCCGGAAGTTCCTACGAGAACGAGCCAGACAACGTCGCCGCGAAGGCAATTCGCAATGATCACTGAAGGCTTCCTGAGTTGGCTGCTGAGGCAATGGGCCGACTCAAGCGTCATTACCGACAACAGCTTCAGCTAAAAGATGGGGCTCCTTCGAGGGGTGTACGCGAACCGTACCCTCCCGTAGTGGGTGAAGGTACAAGGAAAACACGATGCCCTTGAGGAAATCGATGACACTCTGACAACATCAGAGCTGAATTTTGCGCACGCCAACCTACTGGTCCACGTTGGACAAAATACCACGGATCTAAACCGTGATCGCCAACTGTAGCGTTTGGCCGCTCATGAGGCAACCCACCAATATGATAACCTTGACAAGGCGTTGTAAAGCGTGACCCAGGCGCGTATGCAGCAACGATTGCAACGTGCCATGGGTGCTGATGCCACCGCCAGTGGCAGCGAGGACCCGCCTACCTCGATGACCTCGGGGTCGGCCATGAACACATCCTTTCTCCACAGTGTGGAGATCTTCTGGAAGGACGTAAAGCTGACCGATTGGCTGAACCGTATGGAGTACATCCTACGCATCCACAAGGTTCCACTCAGTCAGTGGGGCAATCTTGCCACGACGCGGCTTGAAGACAAGCTCTTCTAGTTTGTGATCAAGGAGTAGAGTGCGCAGAGGCCATACCTTGAGGGACAACCCATGCCGTGGGAAGCCTTCTGTGCAATCATGGATAAAAAGTGTACCCAACGTGAGGAGGCGCAGTGCGCCTTCCACAAGATCAAGGACTTTAGGCAGCTGGATAGATCGCTTGAGGCCTACTCGAGCGAGTTCATCACGCTCATGGAGAAAGCTGAAAGCTTCACCGAGAACGACGAGACCAAGACCTTCAAGTATCCAGAGTGCATACTACTGGAGTACTTGCACGATGGTCTTGCCAGCGAGAAGCTTAAGGACAAGACCACCATGACCACCAGCAAGAAGCTTAAGGACAAGACCACCACGGCAACGAACAAAGCTTGGACAAGCTAGAGGGTATTACGAGACTACATGAGCGAAGTGTATTCGGTGAACCAGAAGCACTACTCGGATGCACGGCTGAACGTGCGTACACAACAAGACCGCAATGCTCACATGGATGCTGCAGGGGTGGAGGGACAGCCGGGCAGCGGGGCGAGGTCAAGGGCAAGCAGCCTTCAAACCCCCCAGCCAAGAGGACTGGTGGGAACAAGCCCCCCAACCACAAGCGTGGCCGCGACAATGACAAGCTGCAAGCGGTGCCCGAGCATCACAACACAGCCTTCTACGAGGGACTGTGCCACAACTGCATGCACCCTGGACACTTCAAGGCTTAGTGCCCAAAGGCTGCTAGTGGTGGACAAGAGGCCGCAGCGTTGGATGCAACCGCAGCACCTCATGGGGATACCGCAACAGGAGGCCACAAACAGGGCCGTGGACAAGGCCGCGGGCGCGACAATGGACACCGCTGCGCAAATGGACAATACCGTGGCGTGGGCTTTTCCCCATCCCTGAGTGACGTTACTGGGAACCACTTAGGGGTAAGTGTGAGCCGGGAGTCTAGATTCATGTTTTCAGACGAGGATGTAAAAAAATTTAAAAATTTTACGAGTTCAAACTTCTTTGTTGTTTTCTTCCCTCTCATTGAACCTCACTCTATACTTGTTGATCGACATTGTCCACTTAATCTTGCATCACCGGACGAGATGCATGACATAACCTGCTTAGTGGTGGCAACACCATCCACTACGCATGAACTCTTGGACGCAGTGATTGAAGCAAATGCCCTAAAAATGAAATGGTCAATCACGTTTGTGGTACCCTTTGTGCACGATTTTGACCCAGTCAAATTCAAAGAGTAGAAAGTGCTAGCCGAATTCACCCATGTCCATAAGTTGTGGCCTCGAGTGGGTGAATCATCGGAGTTGTGGCGCCCGCCGTATCGATTTTGTGTTTACCACAAACTTGGCTTGCCATCATTTAGCCTCTTTACTCGCAAGAGCGGAGGCAACATGACAATGCAATTCAAAGGACACCTGGCTGGTGTCCTAGTGAACGTGCTGGTTGACACTGGAGGGGATGACTCTTTTGTTAGCCTTGGCTTCACACAGAAGGTGTGATTGAAGTATGAGCCATCTAATGATGCAGTTGTCGTTGTTGAAAACAATACGGTACCCATGATTGGTACATGTAAAGTAAAGTTTTACATTCAAGGGTACACAAAGAGCGTGACATTGAAGGCACTTAACCTTCTCGACCCGTTTGACGTGGTGCTCGACGATCCCTACCTATGCAAAAACAAGGCTCTGATGTGCTCAAAATTGAAGTGATTGATCCTTCGAAAAAAACGACACCGCTTTGCTTTGGTTCCAAGTACAAAACTGTCACCAACCCGACTAAAATTCTATACCAGCTTCTCTACCATGCAAGTCAGGAGGCGTATTCAACAAGGTTGTCGATACACCTTGGCTCAGCTTAAAAAACTAGAGGACAACATGAAGGAGGAAACGCCACAAGAGATAAAATCTCTATTGGCGGATTTCACAGACGTATTCCAAGACCCACCGAATGGTTTTCCACCAGAACGGCACATGTGCCACACAATTCCACTCCAACTAGCGGCAACTCCTCTATTTAGACCCATGTATTGCCTTAGTCCAATAGAAAGGCAAGAGGCAGAACGCCAAATGAAGGAATACCTTGCAAAAGGGTGGATAGGGCTGAGTAGCCCCCGTACGGTGCACCAAGGATGGTGGTTTATGCATGTGTATGGACTACCGGCGCTAAACAAGTCGACGGCAAAGAATCGATTCTCCTTTCCGTAGATGAAGGACCTGTTTGACCAACTCCAAGGGGGGAAAATATTTTGTCCTTGGATTTATCTCAGAGGTACCATCAAATTCCCATTACAGAAGACGATGTTCCCAAAACAACATTTTGAATGCATATGGGATACTATCAATTCCTGGTTTTGTGTTTCGGGCTAAGGAACGGCCTGGAAACCTTCCAAAGAGAAATGAACCAAATGATTGCCAAGCAACCCAGCCAGTTTGTCTTGGTCTACCTATTCAATATCCTGGTTTTCTCCAAATCATTAGAAGATCACATAGAACATCTGCGCAAAGTCCTTGCGATCCTTCGGGAACAGAAGTTCTATGCAAAAGTGAGCAAGTGCAAGTTTTTCACAAGACGAGCTCGAATACTTTAGACACATTGTCGGCAAGGAAAGCATCCGTGTTGACCCATGAAAGGTCCAAGCCATGGTGAAGCGGCTGCGCCCAGAAAATGTTAGGAAAATTAGGTCTTTCCTTGTCCTTGCTAATTGCTTTTGACGGTTCATGCAAGGGTTCTTGACACTGGTAGCTCTGCTAACCAAGCTCACGTAAAAAGAGGTTCATTGGGAATGGACACCTGACTGCTAGAACGCTTTTCTTGAAGTCAAGGAGCTCCTATCCACATTACTCGTCTTAGCTCTTTTGGATCCATCACAACCGTGAGAGGAGGTGCAATGTGATGCATCAGTAGTAGGACTCGAGGCAGTCCTCATGCAGAACGGTTATCCAGTTGCGTATGAGAGCCAAAAGATCATACCCGCAGAAATACGATACACAACTGGGGATCAAGATCTCCTTACAGTAGTACATGCTTTCAAAATGTGGCGTTGCTACCTCGAGGGTGCTAAAGGCGGTGTGATGGTCGTGACTGACCACAACCCATTGGTGTTTTTCCAAATGCAACCAAACCTGTCTCGACGTCAGGCACGTTGGAGTGAATACTTGAGTCGATTCTCATTCACGTGGGAATATCAACAAGGACGCATCAATGTGGCTGATCCACTGAGCCGACAGCCTCCGGAAGTTAAAGAAACAACCAAAGTCGGTGGGTATTTTATGGCCATTGCAACAGTAACAGTGCAAACACATGAATCCCTGTACCTCTGTGACAACCACCATGAGAGACTATCCACTATAACGGTTTTGTAAACAGAATGTGGATGGGATACTGTGTGGATTCTTGGGTCCAAGACTCTCAAAATCTGGTTAAGTACAGATTGGTGGAAGCTGTAGGAATTTTTCGGGCACAGAGCACAAGTTATTGTGCCGAATTCGGGAGACCTTTGAGCGAAGGTTATCGCCCAATTCCACAATCTGCCGATGGCAGGCCATGTGGGACCGCAAAGGACCGGACAATCACTCTCAGACCACTATTGGTGGCCAGGATGGGGTGTTGATATCCGTAGGTATTGCATGATATGCGACCCATGTCTTCAGAATAAGGCTAGTAACAGAAAGTCCGCTGGACCCCTCCAACAACTTCCCATCCCTAGGACACCCTGGGAGTGTGTCTGCATGGACTTCATTACTGGTCTTCCGAACACGGCCCGTGACCATGATGCAATGTTAGTGCTTGTGGACCTTCTTACAAATATGACACATTTCATTCCTACAACCACATACGTCAATGTTGAAGAGACCGTTTGTCTCTTCTTAGAGGGTGTTGTGACGTACCATGGCTTGCCGCTGCGCATTATCTCTGATCAAGATGGAAAACTTGCTAGTAAGTTCTGGCAAAAGATGCACAAAAACTTTGGTAGCAAGTCGCAAATGTTGACAATATTTCATCCTCAAACCGATGGACAAAAAAAGCGCATAAACCGCACTCTGGAGCAAATACTCTGCATGTATGTGGACCCTGCCATGGATGATGAAGACGAATTCCTAGCACCTACAGAGTTTGCACTAAAAAACTCGTTGAATGAGTCCACTCAGTTCACACCATTTGTGTTGAACAGTGGTCAGCATCCAGTGGTTCCCTCATCATTGGTAAGGAGTGGGAGTACGCAAGGACAGGTTCCTTCTGCTCAAGCCTTTGTTGAGCGCATTGACTCCTTGGTATAGTAGGCAAAGGGTCACCTTCAAGCGGCTTGACAGCAACAAAAGGCATTTGCCAAAAGAAATCGCCATGAGGTCCCATTTGAAATCGGCGACAAAGTGCTACTTACCACCTAACAACCTTCGGCTGAAATCGCGAGGGACGCGAAAACTTCTACCATGGCGTGTTTCATGTGAGCGCGATCTCCCATCATTACACGCATCAGGCCAATGGCATACCAATTGCTGCTTCCGCCAAGTATGAAGATACATGGCGTGTTTCATGTGAGCCTTCAAACTCCATACACGGCAGAAGGAACAGTTCAACCACTGGCGGTAGACCTTGCTGCCGACGGCCAATACAAGGGCCTTTGCCTACTCCAGCACCGAGAGCAAACTCTCTGGTCACGGGTTGTCAGGGAACACCTCGTTCATTGAGCCGGATGCAGACCTGAACATAACTGATGGGAGTCCAAATCTGGGTTTCCCACAGGAGTGGTCAATGAGTATTAGAGCGAGCTGGCTGCTCGCATAGACTGACGTGTGGCAGGAAGAACCACCTGAACGCAACATTAGTGAACAACATTCTAGCTGGGCGGTATTCATGGACAGCAGCCATAGGAGGTTGTGGACGCTCAACATGGTTTTCGCGCAGACGCTCCCACCTAAAGGTGGGAGGCCACTAGCCATGCTGACCGATAAGCTGCAGCTTAGGTCAAGTGCCGTACACGCGTTTATGTTTAGCTGGTGATTAAAATCGTTAGTTTTCTTTTGCAATGTTGATGACTCGTTTTCTGGCACTCCTGCTTGTTGTTAATGAACCGAGACGGTTCATAACAAGTGGGAAGGAATGTAGCGGGAGGGCAGGTTTGGCCCTCCCTCCTTGCTGAAGCGAGGGGTGGTTGCACACTACCCCTCGCGTCAGCGAGGGCTGGCCGCTGACCAGCTGGGTGCCAGCTGGCGGGGCAGCTGGCGGCCGGCCACGAGCCGGCTAGCCGCCAGCCGCCAATCGCAGCCTCAACCGGATCGGTGGCTGAGGAGCTAAGAGGGCCTCGAAGGCGAGGCCCCATGGCCTCGTGCCTTCATCCGCGCTTGCCCTCCTTGCGAGGAAGTGAGCGAGGACAAGGGAGGGGGACGAGGGACGTGAGATAAGAGATGCAAGAGTGTTGTGGCACGAAATTGCCAGCGTGCCTCTCACGCGATGATTTTGCGCCAGAATATCAAGAACATAAATCAAAGTTTGTTTGCGATGAAATCTGATATAAATTAACAGAACAACTCCTCCAAACACCCGAGTTGAGGTAAAAACCCCCGGTTTGGGTCCCAAAACCAGGGGTAAGGTTAACAGCGGATATGGGCCTTCGGAGACTCAAAATGTTCGAGTCTCCCTGCTATGGGTCGTTGATGATGATTGCTCCTCAGTTTGGAGAGGGGGGAGAACCCCGTGACGCAGACTGAGAATGCCATTCTGCAAACTCCGATGATGAGTTCAGAGCAGGAGCTTGAGGTTCCGGCTCGTTACAGATGGTTCAAGAAAACAACTGACCTGATACGAGCAAGAGTGTTAGGTACAATGGCCTGTTTCTGGCTTGCGTAGCCACAAAGGGACCACAAAATCAGCCCACAAGGAAGGTGGTACGTCTTCGTAGGGATTTCACATGCATCCAAAGCATGGAGATTGTGGAACCCCATGAACCACAACTTCACTAAGAGTAGGGACACCTCCTTCCTAGAACACATCCTAAAAGCCGTTCTACACACAACGTCACATCCCACACATCACCATCCCTGACCAGTACACGGACTATGTGAGTGTTCCTATAACTGTCCCTCACACGTCCTCCTCTCTCTCAAGGACTACAGATGATGAAAGGGAGTCTAAGGTGTCATCATTTCTGCTCACAGAACCTTGAGCACCCTCTGACATGATGAGTCTTGACTCTAGCAGCCCACACACACCCCCAGGGTTACACAGTCAAGCATCTCACCAAAACACAGAGGAAGTGAAGACGGCATCACCCGCACCTATGCAATACGCTCTATGCAATCTTTGTGTAGAATACGAGCATTTTCATCACACAGTTGGACCAGCAAATGTGGATCATACTATGGTGGAGCTACAAACACTTGCAGTGACAAGGGGGCGTGCTGATGCTACTGAGTGGGACAAAGCCATGGCTGTTGAATTGAATGCCCTGCTGGAGCATGAAGTACTCAAACTGATCCCTCTGCCACCTGGGTGTAAAGACATTGATGCAAAATGGGTATTCAAGCTCAAAAGCAATCTGGCCGGACTCATTGAAAACTACAAGGCCAGGCTGGTGGCGAAGGATTTCTACCAAATACTAGGACAGGATTTCACAGATAGCTATGCTCCGGTTGGGAGATACGGAACTAGCCGACTACAGTTGGTGGTAGCAGCACACAAAGACTGGGAAACACATCNCTCTCTCTCTCTATCTCTCTCTCTCTCTCTCTCTCTCTCTCTCTCTCGCTCTCTCTCTCTCTCTCTCATCTTGGATACAAAGTCACTGCTCACCACATTATACAGCATGACCAACCTTGGTGAGGCGACCAACTTCCTGGGCATGACTATTACCTGAGACAGAACTGCACGCACTCTCAGCCTAGACCAAGGACGGTTCCTTGCACATCTCACGACACACTTTCAGCACCTGGTACAGAATTTGCCACGAATTCATTCACCAATGAGCCCTGAAGTGTACGCATACAAACTGGATTTGAACACCACATGTTATGGACCAGAATGTGACCCAACTGTGTATAGGCAAGTCACTGGCAGCCTCTCACACCTCGCTTCCACCACACGTCATGACATTGCATGCACCATCAATGTGTTGGCACAGTTCAGTCAACAGCCATGCAGCATGCATCTTAAATCACTGTTGCATTTGGTTTGCAATGTGATGGACACTGCTGAGCTTGGCTTGGTCTTTGCCCCTTCTGCAAGTCCCTTGTTAGATGGGTATTGTGACAGTGACTATGCACATGATTGTGGGGCGCAGTCGGGACGGCTATGTGTTTTGTGTGTGGAATACTACTGTGTTGTGGCATTAGTGCCAAGAAGTCATGTGTTGCACATAGTGTGGCTCAAGTTGAGTACATGGCATTGGGTGGAGATTCATGTGAATGCATCTGGCTGGCACGTCTGCTTGCGGAATTGGGATTGCATCCACGTGATGTGGCAGTCCACATTAACAGCTCCGTCCCACATTGCATTGCTGCAAATGATGGTGTGTTGCATCCTCGCACAAAGCACATCAGCATAGAATACCATTTTGTGTGCAAAGCGGTGGAAGCAGGCGTCGTGCAAGTTTTTCCTATTAGTGGAGATACTTAGCTGGCCAATTTTCTCACCAAGGTACTCCCTCCATCTGCAATTCATCCCCAACTGGAGCACCTTGGCTGCATCCCTGCCGCACTCATATCCAAGGGGACGTGTTAATCCTATCTACATACATCTTCCCTCCCATCTGGACCTGAGTACGCAGGGCATGCTGACCTAGAGAGTGGAGGAAACACACGCTAAGCATCCATGACATGCCGGACCAACATCAGTGTTTTCCTCGGCGTCCTCATGCGCTCGCCTCCCTCTGGCAGCATTGCCTCAGCCTCCATCCTAAAGCCGTCTCCAGTTACATTCACTTGAGAACCTATATGCTTCCTCCGCATTTGATTGGTCTTGAATGCACAGATACCTTTGGAACCTGCATTAGTCCTAGGGCAGCTTGTGGCATTGTCCTTGTGCTGAGTGTGTGGCAGGGCGTGGACTAGCTGGCCGATTCACAAGGTACAAGGGAATTTCTCCCTTGATCAAGAATGACGTGCCGGCAAGCCTGGCTCGCTGGCCAATGGATGACTCTTGACTAGTGAGACTCACGCGTTGAGCTCTTGTTTGTAGTAGCTCGACACTTGTAGTTCTTTTGGGATCGTGGATTCATGGCTTGTAAGAAACCCGTCCCTATCATACTCATTACTTATCCGTTTGAAGCAAGACAAGTTGCAGTGGAATCGTAGGAAGCACCTGAACATACACAGTAACAGACATGTCGAAAGCATGGTGCAAATCATGTCCAATGAGGGAGTATTTGAAGAACAGTGCTGGAATCAGTGCTGTGCTTTATGACAACAGTCACATCAGGACAAGAGGAGGCTACCATGATGAAGCTAATAGCACATTATCCAGGATCTCCAGAAGCCATAACACCAAGGGGAGCAGTAGGGACCTTCCGAGGTGAAGAGGATGAGGAATTGAGATTGAGTTCATGAGAGGAGGTAGAGTCCTGTGAGGGGATCATGTGTGGCTGAGTCTAGGAGGGGAGAGCACGCAAGCATCCACCTCATACATATGGTGACTTGGTGAGCCGCACAGAGGTGCAAAAACAAAGGCAGGAACCAGCGACACATGAATGGAGAGAATAGGACATAGGAGACGAGACAGACGACAAGGGAGAAGATGTAAGAGACACGGCAAGTGGCTGCCCAGGAGGTATAGGGAACGAGGTGGTGATGCCAAGAGGAGTGGTTGGGAAGAGGAAGAAAGCACACCAGAGGCTGGAGATCTGACGAGAGAAGGAACGTGGGAGAGAGGAGGAGGTGTGAAAGGAGGAGTGCCAGCAGAGGGATAAGAGGCCTCAACCTCTATGCATTTTCCTTGAGTGGCCCAATCTGTGGACGTAGTTGGCATAGAAACTCTCCCAAGATGAGAGAGAAGGACAAGAGAGGACAGAGGTAAGATTAGATAAGTCGTGCTCAAACACACCCTAAAAACATGGGACACCATAGGACTCAATGATGTGGCGACGGGTACGGTCCCATTAGCGCCAGACCTTGGAAAATGCTGACACACCAAGAAAGACGCAGAGATGGCCGTAAGGAGACAGTTTTCCTTCACGATGCTCATCAGGAATCCAGACAGCGGCAGTAGAGTTTTAGACATGAGCAAGACATGATTCAGCACGAAAAATGGTCCAGTGTTCAAAGGGAGTGACGTGACAAGTGATTTGGCCATGGGAAATGTGGCTCCACACCCAAAACCTGTAAGACAAGGAAACAAAGGCAAAGAGGGAAGAGTGTATTGAGGTTGAATGGAGAGAGAAGTGTTTTTGGTAATCGTACGGTTCCGGCATTTAGACACACCATTTTTTGGGGTATGTACGGAGCCGAGGGCTCTTTACGGACACCACGAGACTCAAGAAATCAAGAACTGGGGTTGAAAAAATCCACACCATAGCCTCACCAAGAATCACAGAGGCCTCATTTAAAAGTATGATCAGCCTGAGGAAGCCAGCAATCAAGGGAGTTAGTGACGTCGCTTTTGTGGTAAAGAGAAAACACCAAAAAACAAGAAAATTCATCAGTCAAGCACAACACACAACAAATCATCCTGCCAAGAAAGTCTTGGATAAAGGGTCCCATCACATTTTCATGCACAATATCAAGCGAGTCTGAGGTGATGGAATCTCTTGTGCTGAAGGGGAAACGATGCATTTTTCCTTCAGCACAATTTAGGCAGTCACTGGAAGATGGCAGATTGAATGAATCTGAGTCAAGGCCAACAGAAGGTTGTCTGTGAAGAGTGAAAATATAAGCGTTGTATGACCACATGCGCCTCTTGCGGTGCAAGAGGCGCATGTGATTGAGGGATAAAGATGGTGAAGTATAAACCAAAGTATGTATAGCAGAAGATGAGGATAAGGAGAAAATGCAAAGAGGCAATCACAACGATGCCCACAGCAAATAACCTGACCAGAATAACGAATGGAAATGGTAGGAATACAGTGACTGGACACAAATTCCATGTTGTTTTCATACAAGGTAGTTTCTCATATCAGGCTGACCTCCAAGTCAGGCACATATGTTATCTCAGGCAAGAAGAGGTTCCGATGAAGCGGACATTGCTAACAACATTGACATGCAGGAGGTGTCCAGAGCTGGTATGAACAAAGTGAATGGGGCCGACAAGACAAAGGGACACAAATAAATAGCGCAAAAATTCTTGTGGTGGGTTGCCTTGGAATCAAGGATCCAGAAGCCCATTTATGCCCAATCACCTCAAATCCACACACTTGATAATGTGTGTATGGAAATGAAATATATGGTGGGGGTCCTTCTAGGAAAATAGCCTAGGCAATTGTTAATGTTTCCTGGAATCTATTGATTTAAATCGCGTTCATGGTTTATCTGCATGGTTAGAATCGTGCACATGATGACAAGAATATCAGAAAATGATTGATGAATGGATGCCCTAAATCTTGTTCAAAAATCCATTCTCTACAATGTTTGTTTAAAATCTTTTTTGTACATGCTTTTTCACATGGTTACATACTTTGTGATTTCTGCATAGCTCATGTTGCATTTGTTTTTATGCTAATGACGCTGAATTTTGCCTGATTCTGGCAACGTATAACGCAGGACTATTTCATATTTCTGGAAGTCGTGATGATCCAGCGGAATGCTAAGTCGCATAGTCGCAAGGAACTTTTTTGTCAAGGCTTGAGCATCCCACCCCCCTCCTACGTATTACAAATTTACTAAAAGGGTGTGTTGGATGGTGTATCTTAAGGAAAAAAACTAATACACTTTTGTATGAATGTACTTATGTATATGTTGGTGTGTATGCACAATGTACTCCTTGATACACTCCTTCAATATAGTACACACGTGTTTTTTCTCTTTCTCTTTCCTTTCTTTTTCTTTTGTACCAGGTACAAATCCCAATATACTCTCCTAACACATTTGGGAGGTTTGGGAGGGGGGCTCGACGTCCCCCCCTCCCCTCCAAGTCGCGAGTGTATTGGTGGGTGTATCGGAGAGTGTGTTGGGGGTGGTACTCTCATGCACATGTGTATTCTGTGGATACAAAAGTATGGAAGATACACAGGTGTTTTCTTTTCTTCATACATCAGCTACATATCCCAATACACTTCCAAAATACACTCAGATGGTTTGGCTCAATGCCTGCCCCCTACCCCAAAGTCTTGAGTACATTAGAGGGATGTATTGGAGCGTGTATTGAGGGGTTGTTTCTTCCGTACACGTGTGCATTGTACAGAATTTAATTCTAGAAAAATACACAAGTAATGTTTTATTTGTGTACTGGCTACACATCCTAATACACTCCCCCAATGTACTCGGGGGGTTTTGGGGAGAGGGGCTCGGCGTCCAATCCCTCTCCTCTCCAAAGTCGCGAGTGCATTGGGGGGAGGTGTATTAGAAAGTGTATTGGAGGTTGGTATCTTCATGTAATTGTGTGTTTTGTGGAGATAAAGGATGGAAATATACACACTCTTCTTTCTTTGTGTACCGGTACACATCCCAATACACTCCCCCGATACACTCGGGGATTTAGGGGGAGGGGACAACGTCCGTACACTCCCCCCTCCCAGAGTCCTCATGACAATTGACTCCCTGAAATCAAGGAGAGGGGATACTGAAATTTGGATACTACTGACGTAAAAAAAATTGGGTCAATGTTGCATGTGTCCTGACCCAATCATCGAGGTCCATCGATCACTTTTTCCAATTTGGCGCGGGCTCCGCCCGCGCCAAACATACAAAACCCTAAATCGAACTGGGGGGTTTGCATGACAAAAAGGAAAAAGAAAACAAAGCGGTCATCGCTCCCTCGCGATTCTCGCATGGGAGTGATCTCAACATGCAGGATTTTTTCATGCTCGCTCGTCGACGCATGCCGTGAGCGAGCATGATTTTCGACTGGCCTTTTGAGTTTTTTTTTTGCCGCTACCGGGCTGTAGCGTACGCACCATTTTTGGAGATAAAGATGGTGTTTAAAAATAGTTCCCATGTTTTGGGAACCCGAGGCCTAGGTTTCGGGCAGTTGAGGTCCAAGAAAATAAGTACGAGCTGGAGTCCAGTTCGACTCCAGCCCGGAAAACATCTCTTGGCCTCATTTGAGGCAAGAGGACTGCCGCGATAGAAATCCATCGCGTCACTCCTCCTCCTCTCTAGCTAGCCGCTAGGGTCCTATTCCCACGTGGATGTGCCACGTGGGACGATAGGGTTTTGGGTTGCATGTTTACAAAAATTCCCTATGACGACTATGTCCATTCTTTGAGCGGTTCGTCTCAGCCAAAAGGGCTGAGGCGACCATTCGCTCTCTCCTGAGACGACTATTCTGAGGGCCTACGTTTTTGGTTCTGCAGTTAGTCGCAAAACAGCCCACGGCTGTTACATTGGTATCAGTGCCAGAGCTTCCGCGAGAGAAAACAGATGTGAGTGTCGGAAACACTCGGACGTCGGATCTCGACATCGATGGACACCGTCTGCCGTCAGCGCAGTTTACAGCCAAAAAAAAACTGTTTGGACCAGTCGTCCAAACGCCGCCCGATAGGCAGAGAGAGCGAGGTGACCGAGCCTCGTCGAGCCGAGAGTCGAGCTAGAGCTCCGACGAGCCGACTGATAGAAAAAAAAAAAAACGTTTGGAGCAGTCCTCCAAACGGTGCCCGACCCGCTGGTCCCATCTCGTCGAGCTGCGACGAGCAACGAGCCGAGCGCTCGTTGCTCATCGGGGGGAGGATCGGGGCGAGTCCCCCATCGCCCTCCCCATTGCGCCAAGGAGGGGGGGGAGGGGGTGACCTACCGCCCCCCCCTCCCCCCTCATATGGGCCGACAGCCCAGAGGGGAGGAGAGGGGGCGTTCTTCCCTCTCCCCCCCCCCCCTCTCACAGGGCCGACGGCCCAAGGTGGGGCCGTCTCCCCCCTCTCCCTTGTTGGGGGAGGACCGACGGTCCAAGGGGGGATTCTCCCCCCTCTCCCTTGTTGAGGGAGAGCCGACGGCGCAAGGGGGAGTCGTCTCCCCCCTCTCCCTTGTTGAGGGAGGGCCGACGGCCCAGGGGGGGGTGTCTCCCCCCTCTCCCTCGTTGAGGGAGGGCCGACGGCCCAGGGGGGGGCGTCTCCCCCCTCTCCCTCATTGAGGGAGGGCCGACGGCCCAACGGGGGCGTCTCCCTCCTCTCCCTCATTGAGGGAGGGCCGACGGCCCAAGGGGGGTCGTCTCCCCCCTCTCCCTCGTTGAGGGAGGGCCGACGGCCCAAGGGGGGCGTCTCCCCCCTCTCCCTCATTGAAAGAGGGCCGACGGCCCAAGGGGGGTCGTCTCCCCCCTCTCCCTCGTTGAGGGAGGGCCGACGGCCCAAGGGGGGCGTCTCCCCCCTCTCCCTCATTGAAAGAGGGCCGACGGCCCAAGGGGGGCGTCTCCCCCCTCTCCCTCGTTGAGGGAGGGCCGACGGCCCAAGGGGGGCGTCTCCCCCCCCTCTCCCTCGTTGAGGGAGGACCGACGGCCCAAGGGGGCGTCTCCCCCCTCTCCCTCGTTGAGGGAGGACCGACGGCCCAAGGGGGGTGCCTCCCCCCTCTCCCTTGTCGAGGGAGGGCCAACGGCCCAAGGGGGGCGTTTCCCCTCTCTCCCTCGTCGAGGGAAGGCCGACGGCCAACAGAGGGGGCGTCTCCCCCTTTCCCTCTCAAGGGTGACGTTCTATAGGAGGGGGAGGCTTGTGGTGGAGGCTAGGAAGCTTCCTGCCCCCTTCCTTCCCCCGTGGACGGGCCAGGCCTCCCACCTCCCCGTCGCTTCACGGGCCACGACTGGCCGTGCGAAAACTACATAATATTTAAAACTGCCTGGGTGAACGTGCGTGACTGGCGCAGGCGGAAGAGGGCAAGCGCTGAAGGCGAAGGCATGGGTTTAATTCCCACTGTTTCCATTTTTTGGGCGTCGTGAACCTGGCTCACAGAAACGAAAATTATTTCTTTATTTGAACCCGGTTTCGAACGCCGTAAAAAGTGCAATAGAGCTCTGACAGAGCTCTAGAGTGTTTTCAGGAGTTCTGAAACATTCATTGGAAATCATTTTTGCGACGATGGAAAAATAGGAGAATCAATCATTTTCCCAACACTCAAAACAAGTACCGATTGTACAACAAGCATGACGTTTGCATGACAAAGGTGCCGATTGCACCAACAAGTGCCCATTGCACATCAAACGTGCCGATTGCACAAGAAAAAAAAAAAACAAAAAAAATACTGACGGTGGCTCCCCACCACCCGGGGCCCCGCCTTGTTAACCGTTTTCAAAGACATCCAAAACGTGAAGACTTCTTTTGGTCGAACCTGCGTGTGTGGTCAAGTTGACCATGGGTTTTGACACAAGAATCCAAAATCTCTAGTTGGGCTCTTCCAAAAATCATCAATCCTGATTTACTTCTTCTTTTCCGTTGCGAAGCACAAAAGGGAGGAAAACCGACAGTTTTCCGTGCCCTCAGCAGAAATCGCTTGGAAATGTCCAGAGCAAGAGATTTAGCACCGATCGTGCCTAAATTTTTTAGGATAAACCTCAGAGTTTGGGGTATTTTGTAAAAAACCCGCAAAGGCTCGTATTTTTTTTTCAAGCCACGACATGGCTCAACGCGGGTCGTACATGCGCTAAACGAATTTCGTTTGCGCAAAGGAGCGTACATCACCATACACCCCGACGGTGATGTGAATCGAGACGAATTCTCGATAGAACTGACGAAAGGCACCGAATGTGCAGCAACCACTCGAAAACTCATTTACCTACTGCAACAATGCGAAATGTGCGAATTGCACAAAACGAGTACCGTTTGCTCGAGCATCGGCCACGTCATCGACGTAAGTGTCGATTGCACTACGGAAAATAGCACACGTGCCAGTTGCACGGCGTCGAGCATTGAAAAAGTGCTAGTTGCACTTTACTCACGGATGCCAAATGCATTCGTGATGCTAGTGCTGGTTGCAAAAAAAAAATCGGTGTCGAACACACCAGTGAAAAGATGCTAAATGCACATTAATCACGAATGCCAAAAACATCCATGATGCTAGTGCCGAACGCATTGCACATGGTCTGCAGAGGTATGACCAAATTAAATGCTGATTCTGTATTCACGTGGGTGTCGATTGCACCAAGAATGTTGGATAAGTCATCCGTGAATGGATTTCGACAAAACAAGAATGTGAGTGTCGATTGCACTCTGAACACAAATGCGATGGTGGAATCCACGCGTGATGGTCAATTGACAAGTGCCGGTTGCACTTGGAATATGACCGATATGGAAAATACAATCGAAGCATTCACACGAGTGCCGAACGCACGACTACCATGATGTGGAATGCATGGCCGATGCGTGCATCAATTAAATCGTTGACACGAGTGTCGAATGCATTGTTGTCATAAATGCCCATTGCACGAATGGCAAAAGCTGCGGGTTGCACTTTGTCATGGGTGCCGAATGCATCGGTGATGCGTGTGCCAAACGCACTATGGACATGAGTTCTGCTTGGACTAGCTATGCTAGTGATGATGGTACAAAACATGTAATAGGATGCCGATTGCATCGATAACATGGGTGCCGATCGCACCTCGTTGTATCAACTAGCAAGAACTAGCCAACTCGTTGCCTCCACAGGCTAGCTTGTGATAGACCACCAAACGAAAGCATACGATCTATACGCAGAAATTGTTCTAGGGACAAGCGGGTCAAGCACATTGTTTGAAAGCGTTGGTTGACGTTTGCAAGGCATCTCAACGACGTCGAGGATGGTCATACTGTTGGATTCCTCGAATAGAGAATTGACAGGCATGGCTAGAAACAATCAAAGACGGCTGTGGTGATCAGATGTATGCCCGAACGGCATCACAAAAATACAGTGGTCTCGGTCGTCACCGACTGTGACGATCGCTGAAGGTTGAAAACTTCGTGCTGTCGATAGCAGTATGAAAAGATACTTCCGGAGAAGTACAAACCAAAATTCAAACGGATAAATCACATGTGTGACGAGGACGATTTCCTCAGATTTGGACCATGCTAAAGGTGGACGAACTCCTTCGTATCCGTAGATGGAACGTGCTACAAAAGCCTCGTCGGTTGAGCACCAGTTCCAAAAAAAAAAAAAAAAAAAAGCACGGCTTGCATGACCGCAGGAGGTCAGAGCGCATGACCAAGTGCTGGAGAAAAACCGCTTTTCAATCGGTCAAGGTATGCGATTCATACCATGGTACTTCAGTCTTGTGAAGTTGGGTACACGGCATGCATGGAAAACGTGCACGACATGCACAAATACCCTTATCCACTAACTCTTGGTGCGTCAATCACGCAAGTTATGGATAAGTTAGGTTGACAAATGATCACAATGGTTTTGTGATATTTGATCAAGCTGACAATATCAGCTGATGTTTTGGATAAAAATGGCGACACCATTTCACCAAACAGGTGGTTTGGAGGGTGCAGAACGTGTTCTTTGAGAGTCGCACTTCTCATTGCGCTACAATGTTCAAAGGCCAATGTGATCGTTTCATGACTAAGCCAGTGTCATGACTATGTCATGAGATGTTGAACAAAGGTGTGTCCGTACGCCGACTTTAATCCTAGAGGATTGACATCATGCTGCCGGTACACAGTGTGTACTAGATGCATCAATACCTTTTGGAGGTTCTGTGCATCATTAGTCATGGTCGATACAAACATTGGTCCATGATTGAACATGTCCAGGATGATACCTTGGAATAAATTCTCAATGGTGAAACCATTGACACCCTATCACTCGGTGAGTGATGGATACACATCGTAGTATCCGGTTGGTACAGACGATAAAAACATACATGAGTGTACTCACAACCCTGTTCATGAGACAAGGATTATTGTCAATGAGGGTTGTAAATGTGCCAAAGAGTGGCGGAGACTCTTCGTTGGTTCAGCAACGATTTGAGACACCGCAGTGCGGTGGTCAAAGATTACAAGAGTCAATTCTGGCGTATGACAAGATTGACCGAATGCTGAATGTGAACAAATTTGAGGACGAAACCTTCAGTCTATCATCACTCGATGAGTGAACATGTCATGGACATTGATAGACAAAAGTGCGTGAACCGATGTCGGTGACATGAGTTCACCCACAGTTCTGTGAAAGTTCCATTTCAAAGAAAACGAGCGATGGAGCTCCAGAGTACTATGACGATCTCATAGTTTTCTACAAACCAACTACGACATAGTTCGGATCACAAAAAGGTCTTGGTTTTGTGACTAAAGTTTATGACTATGACCATAGAAACGACCTATAAGCCGATAGCTTTATGCTAACAGCGTGTTAGCATCCACATCTTGGTGGTCCGACCGACCACATAACGAGTCATCATCGACATTGAAACAAAATAACGACCAATGTGTCGTAACCAATGTTGATGTTAAAGGACTCTTCAAGATGGACCTTCAGAAACGATATTTCTCATCAGAATCTTTCGATGTTTTAAGAAATGCCTCAAAGTTAATGGCATCATGACACGGTACACTAGCCGTGTACGTCACGATCTTCAAACATCATGCGGATGGATTTTGATTATGCCAAAGATATGGTATAGCACCACCTATGCGATATCGATGTGCAAAATAAATCCAACATCCGATTTGTTGGAACCCAATCCATCTCCAAGAGAGATCATAATGACTATGGTGTAGTCGAACCATGCCTCACTGACCCGAAAGGTCACAGTGAACTGACTCAAGCCCCTTGGTTTTGGGGATGGTTTAGTTGATGTACATTGTCGAATGCAAGTACAATATGTTTTTGGATGTCGCTGTGGTGATATCCACGATTGTGGTGGTTTGTCAGATGTCTTCGACGAAGGCGATATCCTCTAAGTGCCTCGGACACGGCATATGGAAAGCACTCTATTGAGTGGAAGTACTGAATGTACACAATTGAAGACATTGAAGCAACACGGATTGTTGCAACATGGCAAACACGATCCACTGGCGGGTTCCCGAATGGAACCCTTGGATGCGATGGCACAAACAGAACAGAATTTAAAGAACTAGCTGTTCCAGGATCACCGGATGTGATTTGGAAGTGTTCAACCACAATCACATGGAATTGACACCCGAAAGGTGTTCTTCCAACGTGTACCGCAATGATTGTGATCATGGTACACCCGTTGGGTGAATACCATACGATGAATACTTTGTTTGTGGATTGAATCCATGGTCGTTGACATCGGTTATCTCAGCTAACCTAGTTCAAATGCAGTGTGCTTTTGACAGGGACGTGAGCGGCAGCCTACGGTACCCATTTCAGACAGAAATGAGGAGATGGTTGAAAGATCATCTAGGTCGGAGCATTGTCGTGTCTAATGACGGACGTTGACGACAACTGCGCGTGCCAGACGACCGATGCCGCCTCCCTCAAAGATGGGTGCAATCTTTGAAAGGAAAAACAAGTGTGCTCAGCAACCATGTCTTAGGGCCTTGGTGCCTCCCAACCCTAAGATAAAGCTAGCATGCAAGTCGCATGGGCTTGGTGGAGCTTGGTTGAGTTCAGCCAACCAATCCACGGGTGCTGAACGAGGTCTAGTAGACCTACGCGTGGTCATGAACACGTAGTTGCAAACCAAAAGGATTGAAGTCCGGATCTTGGATTGCACGTATTGACAATGTTGCAAGGAGGTACCACCTTGACAGCAACCCCTTGGAAGAGATCATGTCCCAACGACATGGGAAGTGTTGTGTGGACCTGGACGGTTTTCGCGGGGACGCCCGGTTAATTGGTCGCAGGGACGCTCCTTGCAAAGGGGGAGGAGGCGTCACCACAACAGCTTGCTGAACACGTACCACACGGAATGTGGGGAAATTTATTCTATGTACCCTCTTCCAAGCTGGCAAGACATTGTTGACAATGAACGTCCCAAAAGGCATCGACCATGCCACCGATACACACGTGTGATGAGTCTTCGGTGAAGACTCACCAACACTTGTGAACAGCATACAAGGATTGTACGTGTCCCATCTTGGCAAGAGCCAAGGAATTACGCGATCAACGCTAGATGTTGAGCGCAAATGACCATATTCACAAAAACCACAAGAGTGTGGTTGATTGTGTGTGAACGTGACGCAACCGTGTTGCGGATGACAAGAGTTCACACGTGTGATCTTGTTTGCGCTTCTTGTTGCATGGTTTGCATCATGAAGTACGCGATGATCAAACCTCCGTGAGCAAATACGAACCGGGACGGTTCGAAGCAAAGGGGGAGGAATGTAGCGTACGCACCATTTTTAGAGATAAAGATGGTGTTTAGAAATAGTTCCCATGTTTTGGGAACTCGAGGCCTAGGTTTCGGGCAGTTGAGGTCCAAGAAGATAAGTACGAGCTGGAGTCCAGTTCGACTCCAGCCCGGAAAATATCTCTTGACCTCATTTGAGGCAAGAGGAGTGCCGCGATAGAAATCCATCGCGTCACTCCTCCTCCTCTCTAGCTAGCCGCTAGGATCCTATTCCCATGTGGATGTGCCACGTGAGACGATAGGGTTTTAGGTTGCATGTTTACAAAAATGCCCTATGACGACTATGTCCATTCTTTGAGCGGTTCGTCTCAGCCAAAAGGGCTGAGGCGACCATTCGCTCTCTCTCCTGAGACGACTATTCTGAGGGCCTACGTTTTTGGTTCTGCAGTTAGTCGCAAAACAGCCCACGGCTGTTACACGGGCGGATCAGAGTCATAGTTTGCGTTTTATGGGTATCTAAGCTATTTGGTGTTGGTTTTTTCGCATCTCTCATTGTGCTCTGTTGTGTCCTCCCGGCTTGTGTACATCGGCGTGCAGATGACTGACGGCGAGACTCGACGTTGATGGAGTGTCGTCCGGTGGAGCCGACGCACGCTGAGGTCTTCTCGCAGTTCGCTGGAGCCTCCTCTCTCCGGCGACGCGCTCAGCTCCATCGGCAGGCCTCCTCGGCGGTCGCGCTGCCGGCGGTCATTGACACCGCAGTTGCTGCTTGCATGCGTCCAGCGCGTCCCATCGCGTCTGCATCGTC
>SZWC01003677.1:168383-179716 GCA_023375785.1 Penium margaritaceum | reverse complement strand
TTGCGGAGTGGTGCGAACTGGTTGCGGAGTGGTGCGAACTGGTTGCGGAGTGGTGCGAAATGGCTGCGGAGTGGTGTGAACTGGTTGCGGAGAGGTGCGAACTGATTGCGGAGTGGTGCGAACTGGTTTGGGAGTGGTGCGAACTTGTTGCGGAGTCGTGCGAACTGGTTGTGGAGTGGTGACAACTGGTTTCGGAGTGGTGCAAACTGGTTGCGGAGTGGTGCAAACTGGTTCCAGAGTGGTGCGAACTGGTTACGGGGTATTGCAAACGGGTTGCGGAGTGGTGCGAACTGGTTGCGGAATGGTGCGAACTGGTTCTTCGGTGATGCGAACTTGTTGCGTAGTAGTGCAAACTGGTTGTGGATTGATGGGAACTGGTTGCGGAGTGGCACGAACTGGTTATCGAGTGATGCGAACTGGTTGTAGAGTGGTGTGAACTGGTTGCGGAGTGGTGTTAATTGGCTGCGGGGTGGTGTGAACTGGTTGCGGAGGGGTGCGAACTGGTTCCGGACTGGTGCGAACTGGTTGCGGAGTAGTGCGAACTGGTTGCAGAGTGGTGCCAACTGGCTGTAGAGTGGTGCGAACTGATTGTGGAGTGGTGCGAACTGGTTGCAGAGTTGTGCGGACTGGTTGAAGAGTGGTGCGAACTGGTTGGGGAGTGGTGCTAACTGGTTGCGGAGTGGTGGGAACTGCTTGAGAAGTGGTGCGAACTGGTTGCAGAGTGGTGCGAACTTGTTGCGAAGTGGTGCGAACTGGTTGCGGGTGGTGCGAACTAGCTACGCAGTGGTGCGAACTGGTTGCGGAGTGGTTCAAACCAGTTGCGGAGTGGTGCGAACTGGTTGCGGAGTGGTGCAAACTGGTTGTGGAGTGGTGCGAACTGGTTGCGGAGTGGTGCGAACTGGTTGCGGAGTGGTGCAAACTGGTTGCAGAGTGGTGCAAACTGGTTGTGGAGTGGTGTCAACTGGTTGCGGAGCGGTGCGAACTGGTTGCGGAGTGGTGCAGACTGGTTGCGGAGTGGTGCAAACAGGTTGCAGAGTGGTGCAAACTGGTTGTAGAGTGGTGCGAACTGGTTGCGGAGTGATGCGAACTGGTTGCGGAGTGGTGCAGACTGGTTGCGGAGTGGTGCAAACAGGTTGCAGAGTGGTGCAAACTGGTTGTAGAGTGGTGCGAACTGGTTGCGGAGTGATGCGAACTGGTTGCGGAGTGGTGCAGACTGGTTGCGGAGTGGTGCAAACAGGTTGCAGAGTGGTGCAAACTGGTTGTAGAGTGGTGCGAACTGGTTGCGGAGTGATGCGAACTGGTTGCGGAGTGGTGCAGACTGGTTGCGGAGTGGTGCAAACAGGTTGCAGAGTGGTGCAAACTGGTTGTAGAGTGGTGCGAACTGGTTGCGGAGTGATGCGAACTGGTTGCGGAGTGGTGCAGACTGGTTGCGGAGTGGTGCAAACAGGTTGCAGAGTGGTGCAAACTGGTTGTAGAGTGGTGCGAACTGGTTGCGGAGTGATGCGAACTGGTTGCGGAGTGGTGCAGACTGGTTGCGGAGTGGTGCAAACAGGTTGCAGAGTGGTGCAAACTGGTTGTAGAGTGGTGCGAACTGGTTGCGGAGTGATGCGAACTGGTTGCGGAGTGGTGCAGACTGGTTGCGGAGTGGTGCAAACAGGTTGCAGAGTGGTGCAAACTGGTTGTAGAGTGGTGCGAACTGGTTGCGGAGTGATGCGAACTGGTTGCGGAGTGGTGCAGACTGGTTGCGGAGTGGTGCAAACAGGTTGCAGAGTGGTGCAAACTGGTTGTAGAGTGGTGCGAACTGGTTGCGGAGTGATGCGAACTGGTTGCGGAGTGGTGCAGACTGGTTGCGGAGTGGTGCAAACAGGTTGCAGAGTGGTGCAAACTGGTTGTAGAGTGGTGCGAACTGGTTGCGGAGTGATGCGAACTGGTTGCGGAGTGGTGCAGACTGGTTGCGGAGTGGTGCAAACAGGTTGCAGAGTGGTGCAAACTGGTTGTAGAGTGGTGCGAACTGGTTGCGGAGTGATGCGAACTGGTTGCGGAGTGGTGCAGACTGGTTGCGGAGTGGTGCAAACAGGTTGCAGAGTGGTGCAAACTGGTTGTAGAGTGGTGCGAACTGGTTGCGGAGTGATGCGAACTGGTTGCGGAGTGGTGCAGACTGGTTGCGGAGTGGTGCAAACAGGTTGCAGAGTGGTGCAAACTGGTTGTAGAGTGGTGCGAACTGGTTGCGGAGTGATGCGAACTGGTTGCGGAGTGGTGCAGACTGGTTGCGGAGTGGTGCAAACAGGTTGCAGAGTGGTGCAAACTGGTTGTAGAGTGGTGCGAACTGGTTGCGGAGTGATGCGAACTGGTTGCGGAGTGGTGCAGACTGGTTGCGGAGTGGTGCAAACAGGTTGCAGAGTGGTGCAAACTGGTTGTAGAGTGGTGCGAACTGGTTGCGGAGTGATGCGAACTGGTTGCGGAGTGGTGCAGACTGGTTGCGGAGTGGTGCAAACAGGTTGCAGAGTGGTGCAAACTGGTTGTAGAGTGGTGCGAACTGGTTGCGGAGTGATGCGAACTGGTTGCGGAGTGGTGCAGACTGGTTGCGGAGTGGTGCAAACAGGTTGCAGAGTGGTGCAAACTGGTTGTAGAGTGGTGCGAACTGGTTGCGGAGTGATGCGAACTGGTTGCGGAGTGGTGCAGACTGGTTGCGGAGTGGTGCAAACAGGTTGCAGAGTGGTGCAAACTGGTTGTAGAGTGGTGCGAACTGGTTGCGGAGTGATGCGAACTGGTTGCGGAGTGGTGCAGACTGGTTGCGGAGTGGTGCAAACAGGTTGCAGAGTGGTGCAAACTGGTTGTAGAGTGGTGCGAACTGGTTGCGGAGTGATGCGAACTGGTTGCGGAGTGGTGCAGACTGGTTGCGGAGTGGTGCAAACAGGTTGCAGAGTGGTGCAAACTGGTTGTAGAGTGGTGCGAACTGGTTGCGGAGTGATGCGAACTGGTTGCGGAGTGGTGCAGACTGGTTGCGGAGTGGTGCAAACAGGTTGCAGAGTGGTGCAAACTGGTTGTAGAGTGGTGCGAACTGGTTGCGGAGTGATGCGAACTGGTTGCGGAGTGGTGCAGACTGGTTGCGGAGTGGTGCAAACAGGTTGCAGAGTGGTGCAAACTGGTTGTAGAGTGGTGCGAACTGGTTGCGGAGTGATGCGAACTGGTTGCGGAGTGGTGCAGACTGGTTGCGGAGTGGTGCAAACAGGTTGCAGAGTGGTGCAAACTGGTTGTAGAGTGGTGCGAACTGGTTGCGGAGTGATGCGAACTGGTTGCGGAGTGGTGCAGACTGGTTGCGGAGTGGTGCAAACAGGTTGCAGAGTGGTGCAAACTGGTTGTAGAGTGGTGCGAACTGGTTGCGGAGTGATGCGAACTGGTTGCGGAGTGGTGCAGACTGGTTGCGGAGTGGTGCAAACAGGTTGCAGAGTGGTGCAAACTGGTTGTAGAGTGGTGCGAACTGGTTGCGGAGTGATGCGAACTGGTTGCGGAGTGGTGCAGACTGGTTGCGGAGTGGTGCAAACAGGTTGCAGAGTGGTGCAAACTGGTTGTAGAGTGGTGCGAACTGGTTGCGGAGTGATGCGAACTGGTTGCGGAGTGGTGCAGACTGGTTGCGGAGTGGTGCAAACAGGTTGCAGAGTGGTGCAAACTGGTTGTAGAGTGGTGCGAACTGGTTGCGGAGTGATGCGAACTGGTTGCGGAGTGGTGCAGACTGGTTGCGGAGTGGTGCAAACAGGTTGCAGAGTGGTGCAAACTGGTTGTAGAGTGGTGCGAACTGGTTGCGGAGTGATGCGAACTGGTTGCGGAGTGGTGCAGACTGGTTGCGGAGTGGTGCAAACAGGTTGCAGAGTGGTGCAAACTGGTTGTAGAGTGGTGCGAACTGGTTGCGGAGTGATGCGAACTGGTTGCGGAGTGGTGCAGACTGGTTGCGGAGTGGTGCAAACAGGTTGCAGAGTGGTGCAAACTGGTTGTAGAGTGGTGCGAACTGGTTGCGGAGTGATGCGAACTGGTTGCGGAGTGGTGCAGACTGCTTGCCGAGTGGTGCAAACTGGTTGTGGAGTGGTGTCAACTGGTTGCGGAGTGGTGGAAACTGGTTGCGGAGTGGTGCGAACTGGTTGCGAAGTGGTGTGAACTGGATGGGAGTTGTGCGAACGCGTTGCGGAGTGGTGCCAACTGGTTGCAGAGTGGTGTGAACTGGTAGTGGAGTGGTGACAACTGGTTGCGGAGTGGTGCAAACTGGTTGCGGAGTGGTGCAAACTGGTTGCGGAGTGGTGCGAACTGGTTGCGTAGTAGTGCAAACCGGTTGCGGAGTGATGCGAAGGTGTTGCAGAGGGGCTGGAACTTGTTTCGGAGTGGTGCGAACCGGTTGCGGAGTGTTGCGAACATGTTGATGATTGGTGCAAACTGGTTGCGGAGTGGTGCGAACTGGTTGCGGAGTGATGGAAATTGGGTGTGGAGTGGTGCAAACAGGTTGCGGAATGGTGCGAACTGGGCGTGGAGTGGTGCGAACTAGTTGAGGGGTGGTGCGAACTGGTTGCGGAGTAGTGCGAACTGGTTGCGGAGTGGTGCGAACAGGTTGCAGAGTGGTACGAACTGGTTGCGGAGCGGTGCGAACTGCTTGCCGAGCGATGCGAACTGGTTGCGGAGTGGTCCGAACTGGTTGCAGAGCGGCGCAAAGTAGCTGTGTACTGGTGCGAACTCGTTGCGGAGTGGTGGGGGGAACTGGTTGCGGAGTGGTGCAAAATGGTAGCGGAGTGGGGCGAACTGGCTGCGGAGTGGCGTGAACTGGCTTCGGAGTGGTGCAAACTGGTTGCAGAGTGGTGTGAACTGGTTGCGAAGTGGTGTGAACAGGTTGCGAAGTGGTGCAAACTGGTAGCGGAGTGGCGTGGACTGGTTGCAGAGTGGTGCAAACTGGTTCCGGAGTAGTGCGAGCTGGTTGCGGAGTGGTGCGAACTGGTTGCGGAGTGGTGGGAACTGGTTGTGGAGTGGTGCAAACCGGTTGCGGAGTGGTGCGAGCTGGATGTGGAGTGGTGCGAACTGGTTGTGGAGTGGTGCAAACCGGTTGCGGAGTGGTGCGAACTGGTTGCGGAGTGGTGGGAACTGGTTGTGGAGTGGTGCGAACCGGTTGCGGAGTGGTGCGAACTGGTTGCGGAGTGGTGGGAACTGGTTGTGGAGTGGTGCGAACCGGTTGCGGAGTGGTGCGAACTGGTTGCGGAGTGGTGGGAACTGGTTGTGGAGTGGTGCGAACCGGTTGCGGAGTGGTGCGAACTGGTTGCGGAGTGGTGGGAACTGGTTGTGGAGTGGTGCGAACCGGTTGCGGAGTGGTGCGAACTGGTTGCGGAGTGGTGGGAACTGGTTGTGGAGTGGTGCGAACCGGTTGCGGAGTGGTGCGAACTGGTTGCGGAGTGGTGGGAACTGGTTGTGGAGTGGTGCGAACCGGTTGCGGAGTGGTGCGAACTGGTTGCGGAGTGGTGGGAACTGGTTGTGGAGTGGTGCGAACCGGTTGCGGAGTGGTGCGAACTGGTTGCGGAGTGGTGGGAACTGGTTGTGGAGTGGTGCGAACCGGTTGCGGAGTGGTGCGAACTGGTTGCGGAGTGGTGGGAACTGGTTGTGGAGTGGTGCGAACCGGTTGCGGAGTGGTGCGAACTGGTTGCGGAGTGGTGGGAACTGGTTGTGGAGTGGTGCGAACCGGTTGCGGAGTGGTGCGAACTGGTTGCGGAGTGGTGGGAACTGGTTGTGGAGTGGTGCGAACCGGTTGCGGAGTGGTGCGAACTGGTTGCGGAGTGGTGGGAACTGGTTGTGGAGTGGTGCGAACCGGTTGCGGAGTGGTGCGAACTGGTTGCGGAGTGGTGACAACTGGTTGCGGAGTGGTGGCAACTTGTTCCAGAGTGGTGCGAACTGGTTCCGGAGTGGTACAAACTGGTTGTGGAGTAGTGCAAACTGGTTTTGGAGTGGTGCGAACTGGTTGTGGAGTGATGCAAAGTGGTTGCAGACTGGTGGGAGCTGGTTTTGGAGTGGTGCAAACTGGTTGCGGAGTGGTAGAAACTGGTTGTGGAGTGGTGCGAACTGGTTGCGCAGTGGTTCAAACTGGTTGCGGAGTGGTGCAAACTGGGTGAGGAGTGGTGCGAACAGGTTGCAGAATGGTGTGAACTGGGCGTGGAGTGTTACGAACTAGTTGCGGAGTGGTGCAAACTGGTTGCGGAGTGGTGCGAACTGGTTGCAGAGTGGTACGAACAGGTTGCAGAGTGGTGAAAACTAGTTGCGGAGCGGTGCGAACTGGTTGTGGAGTGGTGCGAACTGGTTGCGGAGTGGTGCGAACTAGCTGGGGAGTGGTGCAAACTGGATGTGGAGTGGTGCATACTGGTTCCGGAGTGGTGCGAACTGGTTGCGGAGTAGAGTGAACTGGTTGCAGAGTGGTGCAAACTGGTTGCGGAGTGGTGCGAAATGGGTGCAAAGGTGTGCGAACTCGTTGCGGAGTGGTGCGAACTGGTTGCGGAGTGGTGCAAAATGGGTACGGAGTGGTGCGAACTGGTTGCGGAGTGGTGCTAATTGATTGCGAACTGGTTGGAACTGGCTGATGAGTGGTGCGAACTAGTTGCGGAGTGGTGCAAAATGGGTACGGAGTGGTGCGAACTGGTTGCGGAGTGGTGCTAATTGATTGCGAACTGGTTGGAACTGGCTGATGAGTGGTGCGAACTAGTTGCGGAGTGGTGAGAACGGGTTGCGGAGTGGTGCGAGCTGCTTGCGTAGTGGTGCAAACTGGTTACGGAGTGGTGCGAACTGGTTGTTGAGTGGTTTCAACTGGTTGCGGAGTTGTGCAAACTGGTTGTAGAGCGGTGTGAACTGGTTGCGGAGTGGTGCGAACTGGATGCGGAGTGGTGCGAACTGGTTGCGGAGTGGTGCGAACTGGTTGCGGAGTGGTGCGAACTGGTAGTGGAGTGGTGACAACTGGTTGTGGAGTGGTGCGAACTGGATGCGGAGTGGTGCGAACTGGTTGCGGAGTGGTGCGAACTGGTTGCGGAGTGGTGCGAACTGGTAGTGGAGTGGTGACAACTGGTTGTGGAGTGGTGCAAACTGGTTGTAGAGTGGTTCCAACTGGTTCCGGAGTGGTGCAAACTGGGTGCGGAGTAGTCCCAACTGGTTTTGGAGTGGTGCCAACTGGTTGTGGAGTGATGCGGAGTGGTTGCAGAGTTGTGGGAACTGGTTTTCGAGTGGTGCGAACTGGTTGCGGAGTGGTTCCAACTGGTTCCGGAGTGGTGCAAACTGGGTGCGGAGTAGTCCCAACTGGTTTTGGAGTGGTGCCAACTGGTTGTGGAGTGATGCGGAGTGGTTGCAGAGTTGTGGGAACTGGTTTTCGAGTGGTGCGAACGGGTTGCGGAGTGGTGCAAACTGGTTGTGGAGAGTTGTGTTAAAGTTGTGCCAGAGTTATGCCAGAGTTGTGCCAGAGTTGTGCTATAGCTGTGTCAGAGTTATACCAGAGTTGTGTTAGAGCTGTGCCATAGTTGTGCCAGAGTTGTGCCAGAGTTGTGCCAGAATTGTGACATAGTTGTGCAATATATGTGCCAGATGTACCAGAGATGTGCCCGTGTTGTGCTAGAGTTGTGCCAGAGTTGTGCCAGAGTTGTGCCAGAATTGTGACATAGTTGTGCAATATATGTGCCAGATGTACCAGAGATGTGCCCGTGTTGTGCTAGAGTTGTGCCAGAGTTGTGTTCAAGTTGTATCAGAGTTGTGCCATAGCTGTGCCAAAGCTGTGCTGGAGTTGTGCCAGGGTTGCGCCAGAGTTGGGCCAGAGCTGTGCCATAGTCATGCCAGAGTTGTGCCACGGTTGTGCCAGAGTTGTGCCAGATGTGTGCCAGGGTTGTACCAGAGTCATGCCACAGTCATGCCAGAGTTGTGCCAGATTTATGTCCCAGTTGTGCCCGAGTTGTGCCAGAGATGTGCCAGAGTTGTGCCAGAGTTGTGCTAGAGATGTGCCAAATCTGTGTCAGGGTTGTGCCTGAGTTATGCCGGACGTGTGCCAGAGTTTTCCCAGAGTTGTGGCTCAGTTTTACTATAGTTGTTCCAGAGTTGTGCAAGAGCTGTGCCAGATTTGTGCTAGAGTGGTGCCAGACATGTGCCAGAGTTGTGCCAGACTCGTGTCACCATTGTGCCAGAGTTTGTTGCAAAATCGAGAGTTCCCAAACCATGGTAGCTACACTCTGCCACTACTGGTTGGTTGGTCATTGTACATGGTAGCTACACTCTTCCACTACATGCTAGTTGATTAAGAGTATTCTAAAACCATTACTGTCCCCTCTGACCATTTGTGACCGGTATTATAGGTTGTCAACGTTTACCACACATATTGAAATTCGGTGGTGACAGTCAGTAACATATGCCTACTTTGGTTGGTCATTGTGCATGGTGGCCACATCGTGCCACTTCCTATTACATGTCTTTGTACTTGCCAGTCAATAACTAGTATTCTCAAACCATTGTTTCCCCTCTGACCACTTCTGACTCGTGTTATGAGCTGGCAACGTTGACCTGGTATTCGCAAACCATTGTTCTCTCCTCTGACCATTTGTCACTTGTATTATAGGTTGTCAATGTTGACCACACATAGTTAAACTCTTTGGTCATGTCAGTGACATATGCGTACTTTGGTTGGTTCTTGTGCATGAGAGCCTCACCGTGACACTACTAATTGAGGGTCTTTGTACCTTCCAGTCGATGACTAGTAGTCTCAAGCCATTGTTATCGTCTCTGACCATTTGTGACTCATATTAAGAGTTCTCAACGTTGAGCACACATATGCGAATTTCTTTGGTCAAAGGCAGTACATATGCTTTTTTTGGTCGGTCATTGTGCATGGTAGCCACACCGTGCTTCTACTGACTGAAGGTCGATGTACTTGCTAGTTGAGAACTGATATTCCCATATCATTGTTTCCTCCCCTGACCATTTGTGACTTGTGTTATGGTTGGTCAACGTTGACCACCCATATTGAAATTCTCTGGTCATGGTCAGTGACATGTGCCTAGTTTGGTTGTTTGGTGTGCATATTAGCCACACCGTGCCACTACATATTGAAGTTATTTTTCCTTTCTAGTCAATACATATGGTTCCAAACCCATTGTCTCTCCCTCGGACCGTTTGTAACTCATGTTATGAGTTGTCAATGTTGACCACACATAGTGGACTTCTTCGGTCAGAGTTAGTAACATATGCATCCTTTGGTTGGTCATTCTGCACGCTAGCCACACCGTGCCACTACTTGTTGAAAACCATTCTACCCGCTAGTTGATAAATAGTGTTCCCAACCCATGGTTTTGCCCACTGACCATTTGTGACTCGTGTTATGAGTTTTCAACGTTGACCACACACTGTGAAATCCGTTTGGTCATGGTTAGTGACATATGCCTACTTTGGTTTGTCCCTGTACATGGTTACCACGCCGTGTCACTACAATTCGAAGGTATTTATACTTTCTAGTTGATATCTAGTGTTCCCAAACCATTGTTACCCCCCTTTGACTCTATGTGATTTGTCTTGTGAGTTGTCAACGCTAACCACATGAAGTGAAATTTGTTGGTCATGGTCAGTGACACGTGCATGCTTTGATTGGTCACTATACATGGTAGCCACGATGTGCCACTACATATTGAAGGTATTTGTACCTGCTACTTGATAACTAGTATTCACAAACCATTCTCTTCCACTCTGATCATTTGTCACTCGTGTTATGAGCTGTCATTGTTTACCACACTTGGTGACATTGTTTGGTCATGGTCTGTGAAATATGCCTACTTTGGATGGTTTTCATGCATGGTATCCACACCGTGCCACAACTTATTGAATGTCCTTTTGCTTGCTAGTTGATACCTGGTGTTCCCAAACCATTGTCCCCCCCCCTCTCACCATTTGTGACTCCTATTATGAGTTGTCAACGCTGACCACACACAGTGGATTTCTTTGGTGAAAGGAAGTACATATGCCTACATTGGTCAGTCATTGTGCATGGTAGCCTCACCATGATCATACGGATTGAAGGTCACTGTACGTGCTATTTGAGAACTGATATTCACAGACCATTGTTTCCCCCTCTGACCATTTGTGACTCGTGTTGTGGTTGGTGAATCTTGACCACCCAGATTGAAATTCGTTGGTCATGGTCAGTGACATATGCCTACTTTGGTTGTTTTGTGTGCAAAGTAGCCACACCATGCCACTACGTATTGAAATTCTTTGTCATTTGTAGTGGATTCATAGGGTTCTGAAACCATTTTCTCTCCCTCTAACCATTAGTGACTCGTGTTATGAGTTGTCAATGTTGACCACACATAGTGGACTTCTTCGGTCATAGTCAGTGACATATGCATCCTTTGCTTGGTCACTGTGTACGCTAGCCACACCGTGCCACTACTTGTTGAAAGTCTTTCTGCCCGCTACTTGATACCTAGTGTTCCCAACCCATGGTTTCCCCCACTGACCATTTGTGACTCGTGTTATGAGTTTTCAACGTTGACCACACACTGTGAAATCCGTTAGGTCGTGGTTTGTGACATATGCCTACTTTGTTTGCTCCCTGTACATGGTTACCACGCCGTTTCACTAAGTATGGAAGGTCTTTGTGCTTTCTAGTTGATAGCTAGTGTTCCCAACCCATTGTTACCCCCTGTGAATATCTATGAATTGTGTTATCAGTTGTCAACATTGACCACATGAAGTGAATTTTTTTGTTCATGGTCAGTTACATATGCATACTTTGGTTGGTCACTGTGCATTGTAGCCACACTGTGGCACTACATGTTGAAGGTATCTTCACTTGCTAGTCAATAACTAGAATTCACAAACCATTATCTTCCACCCTGACCCTTTGTGACTCGTGTTATGAGTTGTAAGAGCTTACCACACTTAGTAATATGATTTGGTCATGGCTAGTGACACACGCCTACTTTGGTTGGTCATCGTGCATGGTATCCACAACGTACCACAACGTACTGAAGCTCCTTGTGCTTGCTATTTGATACTTGGTGTTCCCAAACCATTGTTTCCCCCTCTGACCATTTGTGACTTGTATTATGGGTTGTCAACGTTGACCACACATAGTAAAATTATTTGGTCATGGGAAGTGGCACATGCCTAGTTTGGTTGGTCATTGTGCATGGTAGCCACACCGTTCCACTACTTGTTGAAAGTCTTTGTACTTTCTTGTCAATAAGTAGGAAAGGGTTTCTCCCTTTGACACCAGGGCAGTTTTTGCTGATTTGTTACGCGTAGGTGCCTTCACTATAATACTTGCTCCCACTCCCCTAGAGGGATGTCCC
>SZWC01003677.1:115844-154796 GCA_023375785.1 Penium margaritaceum | reverse complement strand
TGTGTTTCTGACCAGTGTGTTTCTGACCACTGTGTTTCTTACCAGTGTGTTTTTTACCAGTGTGTTTCTCACCAGTGTGTTTATGACCACTGTGTTTCTAAGCAGTGTGTTCCTCACCAGTGTCTTTCTGACCATTGTGTTATGACGACTGTCTTTCTCACCTGTGTGTTTCTGACAACTGTGTTTATGACAAATGTGTTTCTGACCCCTGTAATTGGGACCAGTGTGTTTGTGATCAGAAAGTTTCTGACCAGTGTGTTTTGGACCATAGTGTTTCTTACCACTGTGTTTCAGACCACTGTGTTTCTGACAAGTATGTTTCTGACCACTGCGGTTTTGACCAGTGTGTTTCCGACCACTGTGTTCCCGACCACTGTGTTTCTTACCAGTGTGTTTCTGACCACTATGTTTCTGACCACTGTGTTTCTAACCACTGTGTTTCTGACCACCGTGTTTTTGACCAGTGTCATTATGACCACTATGTTTATGTACAGTGTGTTTCTTACCAGTGTGTTTCTGTTCAGAGAGTTTATGACCAGTGTGTTTCTGACCAGTGTGTTTCCAACCACTGTGTTTCTGACCACTGTGTTTCTGACAACCGTGTTTCTGACCCCTGTGTTTCTGACCACTGTGTCTCGGACCAGTGTGTTTCTGACCTGTGTGTTTCTGACCGGTTTGTTTCTGACCAGTGTGTTTCTGACCAGTGTGTTTCTGACATCCGTGTTTCTGACCACTGTGTTCATGACCACCGTGCTTCTGACCCCTCTATTTCTGACCACTGGGTTTCTGACCATTGTGTGTCTGACCACTGTGTTCCTGACCATTGTGTTTATGACCATTGTATTTCTGACTACTGTGTTTTTGACCAGTGTGTTTACGACAACTTTGTTTCTGACCACTGTGTTTCTGACCAGTGTGTTTCTGACCAGTGTGTTTCTGACCACTCTGTTTCTGACCACTGTGTTTCTGACCATTGTGTTTCTTACCAGAGTGTTTGACCACTATGTATCTAAAAACTGTGCTTCTGACCACTGTGTTTCTGACCACTGTGTTTTTGACCATTGTGTTTCTGACCAGTGTCTTTCTCAGCATTGTGTTTCTGACCACTGTGTTTCTGACGAGTGTGTTTCTGACCACAACGTTTCTGACAACTGTGTTTCTGACCAGTGTTTTTCCGACCAGTGTGTTTCTGACCACTGTGTTTCTGAGCAGTGTGTTTCTAAGCAGTGTGTTTCTGACCAGTGTGCTTCTGATAACTGTGTTTCTGACCAGTGTGTTTTTTACCAGTGTGTTTCTCACCAGTGTGTTTCAGACCACTTTGTTTCTCACTAGTGTGTTTCTGACAACTGTGTTATGACCACTGTCTTTCTTTCTAGTGTGTTTCTGACCACTGTGATTCTGACCAATGTGTTTCTGACCACTGTGTTTATGACCACTGTGTTTCTGACCAGTGTGTTTATGACCACTGTATTCCTGATCACTGTGTTTCAGACCAGTTTGTTTTATGACCAGTTTGTTTTTGACCACTGTGTTTCTGACTAGAGTGTTTCTGACCAGTGTGTTTCTGACCAGTGTGTTTCTGACCATTGCGTTTATGACCACGGTGTTTCTGACCACTGTGTTTTTGACCTATGTGTTTATGACCACTGTGTTTATGTACAGTGTGTTTCTGACCAGTGTGTTTCTGACTAGAGTGTTTCTGACCACTGTCTTTCTGACCAGTGTGTTTCCGACCACTGTGTTTCTGACCACTGTGTTTCTGACCACTGTGTCTTTTAACAGTGTGTTTCTGACCAGTGTGTTTCTGACCGGTGTGTTTCTGAACACTGTGTTTCAGACCACTGTGTTTCTGACCACCGTGCTAGTGACCCCTGTATCTTGACCACTGTGTTTCTGACCACGGCTTTTTTGGCCAATGTGTTTCGGACAAGTGTGTTTCTCACCGCTGTGTTTCTGACCACTGTGCTTCTGACCACTGTATTTCTGACAATTGTGTGTCTGACCAATGTGTTTCTGACCACTGTGTTTATGACCAGTGTGTTTCTGACCACTGTGTTTCTGACCATTGTGTTTCTGACCGCTATTTTTCTGACCACTGTGTTTCTAACCACTGTGTTTCTCACCAGTGTGTTTCTGACCATTGTGTTTCTGACCAGTGTGTTTCTGACCACTATGTTTCTGACCAGTGTGATTCTGACTACTGTGATTTCGACCATTGTGTTTCTGACCACTGTGTTTCTGACCACTGTGATTCTGACCAGTGTATTTCTGACCAGTGTGTTTCTGATAACTGTGTTTCTGACCAGTGTGTTTCTCACCACTGTGTTTCTGACCAGTGTTTTTCACCACTTCATTTCTGACCAATGTGTTTCTGACCACTGTGTTTCTGACCAATGTGTTTCTGACCAGTGTGTTTCTGACACTGTGTTTATGACCAGTGTGTTTGTGACCACTGTGTTTCTGACCACGGTGTGTCTGACCACTGTGTTTATGACCAGTGTATTTCTGACCACTGTGTTTCTGACCAGTGTGTTTCTGACCAGTGTGTTTTTGACCACCGTGTTTCTGACCAGTATGTTTCTGACCACTCTGTTTCTGACCACTGTGTTTCTGACCAGTGTGTTTCTGACCAGTGTGTTTGACCACTGTGTCTCTGAAAACTGTGTTTCTGACCACTGTGTTTCTGAACACTGTGTTTTTGACCTTCGTGTTTCTGACCAGTGTCTTTCTCACCATTGTGTTTCTGACCACTGTGTTTCTGACGAGTGTGTTTCTGACCACTACGTTTCTGACAACTGTGTTTCTGACCAGTGATTTTCCAACCAGTGTGCTTCTGACCACTGTGTTTCTGAGCAGTGTGTTTCTGACCAGTGTGTTTTTGACCAGTTTGTTTCCGAACACTGTGTTTCTGACCAGTGTGTTTCTGATAACTGTGTTTCTGACCAGTGTGTTTTTGACCAGTGTGTTTCCGAACACTGTGTTTCTGACCAGTGTGTTTCTGACCACTGTGTTTCTGACCACTGCTTTTCTGGCCAATGTGTTTCGGACCCGTGTGTTTCTGACCACTGTGTTTCTGACCACTGCTTTTCTGGCCAATGTGTTTCGGACCCGTGTGTTTCTGACCACTGTGTTTCTGACCACTGCTTTTCTGGCCAATGTGTTTCGGACCCGTGTGTTTCTGACCACTGTGTTTCTGACCACTGCTTTTCTGGCCAATGTGTTTCGGACCCGTGTGTTTCTGACCACTGTGTTTCTGACCACTGCTTTTCTGGCCAATGTGTTTCGGACCCGTGTGTTTCTGACCACTGTGTTTCTGACCACTGCTTTTCTGGCCAATGTGTTTCGGACCCGTGTGTTTCTGACCACTGTGTTTCTGACCACTGCTTTTCTGGCCAATGTGTTTCGGACCCGTGTGTTTCTGACCACTGTGTTTCTGACCACTGCTTTTCTGGCCAATGTGTTTCGGACCCGTGTGTTTCTGACCACTGTGTTTCTGACCACTGCTTTTCTGGCCAATGTGTTTCGGACCCGTGTGTTTCTGACCACTGTGTTTCTGACCACTGCTTTTCTGGCCAATGTGTTTCGGACCCGTGTGTTTCTGACCACTGTGTTTCTGACCACTGCTTTTCTGGCCAATGTGTTTCGGACCCGTGTGTTTCTGACCACTGTGTTTCTGACCACTGCTTTTCTGGCCAATGTGTTTCGGACCCGTGTGTTTCTGACCACTGTGTTTCTGACCACTGCTTTTCTGGCCAATGTGTTTCGGACCCGTGTGTTTCTGACCACTGTGTTTCTGACCACTGCTTTTCTGGCCAATGTGTTTCGGACCCGTGTGTTTCTGACCACTGTGTTTCTGACCACTGCTTTTCTGGCCAATGTGTTTCGGACCCGTGTGTTTCTGACCACTGTGTTTCTGACCACTGCTTTTCTGGCCAATGTGTTTCGGACCCGTGTGTTTCTGACCACTGTGTTTCTGACCAGTGTTATTGTGACTACTATGTTTTTGACCAGTGTGTTTCTGACCACTGTGTTTCTGACCACTGTGTTTCTGGCCAATGTGTTTCTGACTAGTGTGTTTCTGACCACTGTGTTTCTGGCCACTGTGCTTCTGACCACTGTGTTTCTGACCACTGTGTCTCTCACAGCTGTGTTTCTGACCACTGTGTTTATGACCAGTGTGTTTCTGACCACTGTGTTTCTGACCACTGTGTCTCTCACAGCTGTGTTTCTGACCACTGTGTTTATGACCAGTGTGTTTCTGACCACTGTGTTTTTGACCAGCGTGTTTCTGACCAGTATGTTTCTGACAAATGTGTTTCTGGCCACTGTGTTTCTAGCCACTGTATTTCTGACCACATGGTGTCTGACCATTGTGTTTCTGACCACTGTGTTTATGACCAGTGTACTTCTGAGCACTGTGTTTCTTACCCGTGTGTTTTTGACCACTATGTTTTTGACCAAAGTGTTTCAGACCACTGTGTTTCTGACAAGTGTATCTCTAACCACCGTGTTTCTGACCAATGTGTTTCTGACCACAGTGTTTCCGACCAGTGTGATTCTGACTATTTATTTTTTTGACTAGTGTGTTTACAACAACTGTGTTTCTGACCTCTGTGTTTCTGACCAGTGTGTTTCTGATCAGTGTGTTTCTGAACACTGTGTTTCTTACCACTGTGTTTCTGACCACTGTATTTCTGACCACTGTGTTTCTGACCTGTGTGTTTGACCACTGTGTTTCTCACTACTGTGTTTCAGACCACTGTGTTTCTGACCACTGTGTTTCTTACCACTGTGTTTCTGACCACTGTATTTCTGACCACTGTGTTTCTGACCTGTGTGTTTGACCACTGTGTTTCTCACTACTGTGTTTCAGACCACTGTGTTTCTGACCATTGTGCTTCTGACCACTGTGTTTCTGACCAATGTGTTTCTGACCACTGTGTTTCTGACGAGTGTGTTTCTGACCACTGTTTTTCTGTCCACTGTGTTTCTGACCAGTGTGTTTCTGACCAGTGTGTTTCTGACCAGTGTGTTTCTGACGAGTGTGTTTCTGAAAACTGTGTTTTTGACCAGTGTGTTTCTGACCAGTGTATTTTTTACCAGTGTGTTTCTGACGAGTGTGTTTCTGAAAACTGTGTTTTTGACCAGTGTGTTTCTGACCAGTGTATTTTTTACCAGTGTGTTTCTCACCAGTGTGTTTCTGACCACCGTGTTTCTGACCAGTGTGTTCCTGACCAGTGTGTTTCTGATCATTGTGTTATTACCACTGTCTTTCTGACCGGTGTTTTTCTGACCACTGTGTTTATCACCATAGTGTTTCTGACCCCTGTAATTGTGACCAGTGTGTTTGTGTCCAGTGGGTTTCTGACCAGTGTGTTTTGGACCACTGTGTTTCTGACCACTGTGTTTCTGACCACTGTGTTTATGACCACTGTTTTTCTGACTAGTGTGTTTCTGAACACTAAGATTCTGACCAGTGTGTTTCCGACCACTGTGTTTCTGACCACTGTGTTTCTTACCAGTGCGTTTCTGACCACTGTGTTTCGGACTACTGTGTTTCTGACCACTGTGTTTCTGACCTGTGTGTTTGACCACTGTGTTTCCGACAACTATGTTTCTGACCAGTGTGTTTCTGACCACTCTTTGTCTGACCACTGTGTTTCTGACCAATGTGTTTCTGCCCAGAGTGCTTCTGACCATGGTGTTTCTGACCAGTGTGTTTCTGACTTTTGTGTTTCTGACCACTGTGTTTCTGACCAGTGTGTCTCTGACCACTGTGTTTCTGACCACTGTGTTTCTGACTAGTGTTTTACCAACCAGTGTGTTTCTGACCACTGTGTTTCTGACCCGTGTATTTCTGACCAGTGTGTTTCTGACCAGTGTCTTTCTTAGCAGTGTGTTTCTGACCAATGTGTTTCTGAACAGTGTATTTCTGACCAGTGTGTTTCTGACGAGTGTGTTTCTGACCACGGTGTTTCTGACCACTGTCTTTCTGACTAGTGCATTTTGACCATAGTTTTTCTGACCACTGTGTTCCTAACAAGTGTGTTTCTCTCCGCAGTGTTTCTGAACAGTGTGTTTCTGACCAATGTGTTTCTGACCAACGTGTTTCTGAACACCGTGTTTCTGACCACTGTGTTTATGACCAGTGTGTTTTTGAACACTGTGTTTCTGACCAGTGTGTTTTTGACCACCGTGTTTCTGACCACTGTGTTTCTAACCGCTGTGTTCTGACCAGTGTGATTGTGACTACTGTGTTTTTGACCAGTGTGTTTCTGCCAAGTGTGTTTCTGACCATGGTGTTTCTGACCAGTGTCTTTCTCACCATTGTGTTTCTGACCACTGTGTTTCTGACCAGTGTGTTTCTGACCAGGGTGTTACTGACCAGTGTGTGTCTGACCAGTGTTTCTGACCACGTTGTTTCTGACCACTGTGGTCTTGACTAGTGTGTTTCTTACGAGTGTGTTTGTGACCTGTGTGTTTCTGACCACTGTGTTTCTGACCAATGTGTTTCAGACAACTTTGTTTTTGACCAGCGTGTTTCTGACCAGTTTGTTTCAGACCAGTGTGTTTCTTACGAGTGTGTTTGTGACCTGTGTGTTTCTGACCACTGTGTTTCTGACCAATGTGTTTCAGACAACTTTGTTTTTGACCAGCGTGTTTCTGACCAGTTTGTTTCAGACCAGTTTGTTTTAGACCAATGTGTTTCAGACCAGTTTGCTTCTGACCACTGTGTTTCTGACCAATGTGTTTCTGACCATTGTGTTTCCGACCAGTGTGTTTATGACCACTGTGTTTCTGAACAGTGCGTTTCTGACCAGTGTGTTTCAGACCAGTTTGCTTCTGACCACTGTGTTTCTGACCAATGTGTTTCTGACCATTGTGTTTCCGACCAGTGTGTTTATGACCACTGTGTTTCTGAACAGTGCGTTTCTGACCAGTGTGTTTCTGACCAGTGTGTTTCTGATCACTGTGTTTCTGACCAGTGTGTTTCCGACCGCTGTGTTCCTGACCACTGTGTTTCTGACCACCGTGTTTCTGACCACTCTGTTTCTGACCACTGTGTCTCTGACCAGTGTGTTTCTGACTGGTGTGTTTCTGTCCAGTGTGTTTCTGACCAGTGTGTTTCTGACCACAGTTTTCGTGACCACTGTGTTTCTGACCACCGTGTTTCTGACCCCTGTGTTTCTGACCACTGTTTTTCTGACCACTGTGTTTCTGACCACTGTGTTTCTGGCCAATGTGATTCTGACCAGTGTGTTTCTGATCACTGTGTTTCTGACCACTGTGTTTCTGACCACTGTTTTTCTGACCACTGTGTTTCTGACCACTGTGTTTCTGGCCAATGTGATTCTGACCAGTGTGTTTCTGATCACTGTGTTTCTGACCACTGTGTTTCTGACCACTGTGTATTTCACCACTGTGATTATGAACGTGTGTTTCTCACCAGTGTTTTTCTGACCACTGTGTTTCTGACCACTGTGATTCTGACCAGTTTGTTTCTGACCAGTGTGTTTCTGACCACTGTGCTTCTGACCAGTGTGTTTCTGACCACTGTGTTTCTGACCACTGTGATTCTGACCAGTTTGTTTCTGACCAGTGTGTTTCTGACCACTGTGCTTCTGACCAGTGTGTTTCTTACCACTGTGTTTCTAACCAGTGTGTGTTTGAACACTGTGTTTCTGACCATTGAGTTTATGACCAGTGTGTTTCTAACCACTGTGTTTCTGACCAGTGTGTTTCTGATTAGTGTGTTTCTGACCACCGTGTTTCTGACCAGTGTGTTTCTGACTACTCTGTTTCTGACCAGTGTGATTGTGACAACTGTGTTTTTGACCAGTGTATTTATGACCACTGTGTTTGTGACCACTGTGTTTCTGACCAGTGTGTTTGACCACTGTGTTTCTGACAACTGTGTTTTTGACCACTGTGTTTCTGACCACTGCGTTTCTGACCACTGTTTTTCTGTCCAGTGTGTTTCTGCCCAGTGTGTTGCTGACCACGGTGTTTCTGACCAGTGTGTTTCTGACCATTGTGTTTCTGACCACTGTGTTTCTGACCAGTGTGTTTATGACCACTGTGTTTCTGACCGTTGTGTTTCTGACCAGTGGGTTTCCCACCAGTGTGTTTCTGACCAGTGTTTCTGACCAGTGTGTTTCTGACCACTGTGTGTCTGACCATTGTGTTTCCGACCAGTGTGTTTCTGACCACTGTGTGTCTGACCATTGTGTTTCCGACCAGTGTGTTTCTGACCACTGTGTGTCTGACCATTGTGTTTCCGACCAGTGTGTTTCTGACCACTGTGTGTCTGACCATTGTGTTTCCGACCAGTGTGTTTCTGACCACTGTGTGTCTGACCATTGTGTTTCCGACCAGTGTGTTTCTGACCACTGTGTGTCTGACCATTGTGTTTCCGACCAGTGTGTTTCTGACCACTGTGTGTCTGACCATTGTGTTTCCGACCAGTGTGTTTCTGACCACTGTGTGTCTGACCATTGTGTTTCCGACCAGTGTGTTTCTGACCACTGTGTGTCTGACCATTGTGTTTCCGACCAGTGTGTTTCTGACCACTGTGTGTCTGACCATTGTGTTTCCGACCAGTGTGTTTCTGACCACTGTGTGTCTGACCATTGTGTTTCCGACCAGTGTGTTTCTGACCACTGTGTGTCTGACCATTGTGTTTCCGACCAGTGTGTTTCTGACCACTGTGTGTCTGACCATTGTGTTTCCGACCAGTGTGTTTCTGACCACTGTGTGTCTGACCATTGTGTTTCCGACCAGTGTGTTTCTGACCACTGTGTGTCTGACCATTGTGTTTCCGACCAGTGTGTTTCTGACCACTGTGTGTCTGACCATTGTGTTTCCGACCAGTGTGTTTCTGACCACTGTGTCTCGGACCACCGTGTTTCTGACCAGTGTGTTTCTGACCACTGTGTGTCTGACCATTGTGTTCCCGACCACTGTGTTTCTGACCACTGTGTTCTTGACCACTGTGTTTCTGATCACCGTGCTTGTGACCCCTGTATTTCTGACCATTGTGTTTCTGTCCACTGTGTTTCTGACCACTGTGTTTCTGGCCAATGTGTTTCTTACAAGTGTGTTTGTGACCACTGTGTTTCTGACAACTGTGTTTCTGACCGCTGTATTTCTGACAATTGTGTGTCTGACCACTGTGTTTCTGACCACTGTGTTTATTACCACTTTGTTTCTGACCACTGTGTTTCTGACCACTGTCTTTCTAACCAGTGTTTTTCTGACCATCGTGTTTCTGACCACTGTGTTTCTGACCACTGTGTTTCTGACCAGTGTGCTTCGGACTAGTGTGTTTCTGACCACTGTGTTTCTGACCAGTGTGATTCTGACTACTGTGTTTTTGACCAGTGTGTTTCTGACTACTGTGTTTCTGACCAGTGTGTTTCTTTCCACTATGTTTCTGACCAGTGTGTCTCTGACCAGTGTGTTTCAGACCAGTTTGTTTCAGACCAGAGTATTTCTGACCACTGTGTTTCTGACCAGTGTGTTTCTGGCGAGTATGCTTTTGACCAGTGTATTTCTGGCAACTGTGTTTCCGACCAATGTGTTACTGGCCACCGTGTTTTTGACCAGTGTGTTTATGACCACTGTGTTTCTGAATAGTGTGTTTCTGACCAGTGTGTTTCTGACCAGTGTGTTTCTGAATGGTGTGTTTCTGCCCAGTGTGTTTCTGACCAGTGTGTTTCTGACTACTGTTTTTCTGACCACTGTGATTCTGACCACCGTGTTTCTGACCCCTATGTTTCTGACCACTATGTTTCTGAGCACTGTGTTTCTGAGCACTGTGTTTCTGGCCAATGTGATTCTGACCAGTGTGTTTCTGACCACCGTGTTTCTGACCCCTATGTTTCTGACCACTATGTTTCTGAGCACTGTGTTTCTGAGCACTGTGTTTCTGGCCAATGTGATTCTGACCAGTGTGTTTCTGACCACTGTAATTAAGACCACTTTCATTCTGACCACTGTTTTTTCAACCACAGTGTGTCTGACCACTGTGTTTTTGACCACTGTGTATATGACATGTGTGTTGCTGACCAATGTGTTTCTGACTACAGTGTTTCTGACCAGTGTTTTTCTGACCACTGTGTTTCTGACCAAAGTGTTTCTGACCAGTGTGTTTCTGACCATCGTGTTTCTGACCTGTGTGTTTCTGACCACTGTGTTTCTCACCAGTGTGTTTCTGACCGGTGTGTTTCTGACCACTGTGTTTCTGACCAGTGTGATTCTGACTACTGTGTTTTTGACCAGTGTGTTTCTGACCACTGTGTTTCTCACCAGTGTGTTTCTGACCGGTGTGTTTCTGACCACTGTGTTTCTGACCAGTGTGATTCTGACTACTGTGTTTTTGACCAGTGTGTTTCTGACCACTGTGTTACAGACCACTGTGTCTCTGACCACTGTGTTTCTGACCAGTGTGTTTTTGACTACTGTGTGTCTGACCAGTGTGTTCCTGACCATTGTGTTTCTGACCACTGTGTTTCTGACCACTGTGTTTCTGACCAGTGTGCTTCTGACCAGTGTTTTTGTGACCACTGTGTTTCTGACCAGTGTGATTCTGACTACTGTGTTTTTGACCATTGTGTTTCTGACTGCTGTGTTTCTGACCAGTGTGATTCTCACCATTATGTTTCTGACCTGTGTCTTTCACACCACTGTGTTTCTGACCAATGTGTTTCTGACCAGTGTGTTTCTGACCACTGTTGTTATGACCAGTGGTTTTCTGACCAGTGTGTTTCTGACCACTGTGTTTCTGACCACTGTGTGTCTGATCACTGTGTTTCAAACCACTGTGTTTCTGACCAGTGTGTTTCTGACTAGTGTGTTTTTGACCAATGTGTTTCTGACCACTATGTTTCTGACTAGTGTGTTTCTGACCCCTGTGTTTCTGACCCCTGCGTTTCTGACCCGTGTGTTTCTGACCCCTGTGTTTATGACCACTGTGTTTCTGGGCAATGTGTTTCTGACCAGCGTGCTTCTGACGACTGTGTTTCTGACCACTTTGTTTCTGACCACTGTGTTTCTGACCACTGTGTTTCTGACCACTATGTGTCTGACCGCTGTGTTTCTGACCACTGTGTCTATAACCAGTGTGTTTCTAACCACTGTGTTTTTGACCAGCGTGTGTCAGACCGGTGTTTTTCAGACCACTGTGTTTCTGACCATAGTGTTTCTGACCACTGTGTTTCTGACCACTGTATTTCTATCCAGCATGTTTCTGACCACTGTGTTTCTGAACAGTGTGATTCTGACTACTGTGTTTTTGACAAGTGTGTTTCTGACCACTGTGTTTCTAACCACTGTGTTTCTGACCAGTTTTCTTCTGACCAGTTTGTTTCTGACCACCGTGTGTCTGATCAACGTTTTTCTGACCACTGTATTTCTGACCACTGTGTTTCTGACCACTGTGTTTGACCACTTGGTATCTTACAACTGTGTTTCTGACCAGTGTGTTTTTGACCAGTGCGTTGTTTCACCAGCGTGTTTCTGACCACTGTGTTTCTGACCAGTGTGTTTCTCACCACCGTGTTTCTGACCAGTGTGTTTCTCACCACTTTGTTTCTGACCACTGTCTTTCTCACCAGTGTGTTTCTGACCATTGTGTTTATGACCGATGTGTTTATGATCAGTGTGTTTCTGACCACTGTGTTTGTGACCAGTGTGTTTCTGAACACTGTGTTTCTGACCAGTGTGTTTCTGACCAGTGTGCTTGTCACCACTGTGTTCAGGACCACTGTGCTTCAGACCTCTATGTGTTGACCACTGTGTTTGTGACCACTGTGTTTAACCACTGTGTTTCGAACAACTGAGTTTCTGACTAGTGTGTTTCTGACCAGTGTGTTTCTGACCACTGTGTTTCTGACCAGTGTGTTTCTGACCACTGTGTTTCTGACCAGTGTAATTATCACCACTGTGTTTCTGGCCACTGTGTTTCTGACCACTGTATTTCTGACCACTGTGTGTCTGACCATTGTGTTTCTGACCACTGTGTTAATGACCAGCGTGTTTCTGACCAATTTGTTTCTGAGCAGTGTGCTTTTTACCACTGAGGTTTTTACCAAAGTGTTTCAGAACAGTGTGTTTCTGACCAGTGTATGTTTAACTACTGTGTTTCTGACCAATGTGTTTCTGACAAGTGTGTTTCTGACCACTCTGTTTATGACCAGTGTGTCTCTGACCACTGTGTTTCTAACCACTGTGTTTCTGACCACTGTGTGTCTGAACACTGTGTTTCTGACCACTGTGTTTATGACCAGTGTGTTTCTGACCTTTGTGTTTCTGACCACTGTGTTTCTGACCAGTGTGTTTCTCACCACCGTGTTTCTGACCAGTGTGTTTCTCACCACCGTGTTTCTGACCAGTGTGTTTTGGACCACTGTGTTTCTGACCACCGTGTTTCTAACCACTGTGTTTCTGACCACTGTGTTTATTACCACCGTGTTTCTGACCTTTGTGTTTCTGACCACTGTGTTTCTGGCCACAGTGTTTCTGACCAGTGTGTTTCTGACCACTGTGTTTCTGACCACCGTGTTTCTAACCACTGTGTGTCCGACCGCTGTGTTTCTGACCGGTGTGTTTCTAACCACTGTGTTTTTGACCAGCATGTTTCTGAAGGGTGTTTTTCTGAACAGTATGATTCCGACCACTGTGTTTCCGACCATTGTGTTTCTTTCCACCGTGTTTCTGAGCAGTGTGTTTCTGACCACTGTGTTTCTGACCAGTGTGATTCTGACTACTGCGTTTTTGACCAGTGTGTTTCTGACCAGTGTGTTTCTGACCACTGTGTTTCTGACCACTGTGTTTCTGACCATCGGTTTCTGACCACTGCGTTTGATCATTGTGTTACTTACAGCAGTGTTTCTGACCAGTGTGTTTCTGACCAGGGTGTTTCTGACCACTGTGTTTCTGACCAGTGTGTTTCTCACCACAGTGTTCCTTACCAGTGTGTTTCTGACCAGTGTGTTTCTCACCACCGTGTTTCTGACCACTGTGTTTCTGACCAGTGTGTTTCTGACCACTGTGTTTATGACCACTGTGTTTGTGACCAGTGTGTTTCTGACCAGTGTGTTTCTGACCAGTGTGTTTCTCGCCACTGTGTTTCTGACCACTGTATTTCTGACCACTTGGTGTCTGACCATTGTGTTTCTGACCAATATGTTGTTGACCACTGTGTTTCTGATCACTGTCTTTGACCACTGTGTTTCGAACAACTGAGTTTCTGACAAGCGTTTTTCTTACCAGTGTGTTTCTGACCGGTGTGTTTCTGACGAGTGTGATTCTGACCACTGTGTTTCTGACCACTGTATTTCTGGCCACTATGTTTCTGACCACTGTATTTCTGGCCACTATGTTTCTGACCACTGTATTTCTGGCCACTATGTTTCTGACCACTGTATTTCTGGCCACTATGTTTCTGACCACTGTATTTCTGGCCACTATGTTTCTGACCACTGTATTTCTGGCCACTATGTTTCTGACCACTGTATTTCTGGCCACTATGTTTCTGACCACTGTATTTCTGGCCACTATGTTTCTGACCACTGTATTTCTGGCCACTATGTTTCTGACCACTGTATTTCTGGCCACTATGTTTCTGACCACTGTATTTCTGGCCACTATGTTTCTGACCACTGTATTTCTGGCCACTATGTTTCTGACCACTGTATTTCTGGCCACTATGTTTCTGACCACTGTATTTCTGGCCACTATGTTTCTGACCACTGTATTTCTGGCCACTATGTTTCTGACCACTGTATTTCTGGCCACTATGTTTCTGACCACTGTATTTCTGGCCACTATGTTTCTGACCACTGTATTTCTGGCCACTATGTTTCTGACCACTGTATTTCTGGCCACTATGTTTCTGACCACTGTATTTCTGGCCACTATGTTTCTGACCACTGTATTTCTGGCCACTATGTTTCTGACCACTGTATTTCTGGCCACTATGTTTCTGACCACTGTATTTCTGGCCACTATGTTTCTGACCACTGTATTTCTGGCCACTATGTTTCTGACCACTGTATTTCTGGCCACTATGTTTCTGACCACTGTATTTCTGGCCACTATGTTTCTGACCACTGTATTTCTGGCCACTATGTTTCTGACCACTGTATTTCTGGCCACTATGTTTCTGACCACTGTATTTCTGGCCACTATGTTTCTGACCACTGTATTTCTGGCCACTATGTTTCTGACCACTGTATTTCTGGCCACTATGTTTCTGACCACTGTATTTCTGGCCACTATGTTTCTGACCACTGTATTTCTGGCCACTATGTTTCTGACCACTGTATTTCTGGCCACTATGTTTCTGACCACTGTATTTCTGGCCACTATGTTTCTGACCACTGTATTTCTGGCCACTATGTTTCTGACCACTGTATTTCTGGCCACTATGTTTCTGACCACTGTATTTCTGGCCACTATGTTTCTGACCACTGTATTTCTGGCCACTATGTTTCTGACCACTGTATTTCTGGCCACTATGTTTCTGACCACTGTATTTCTGGCCACTATGTTTCTGACCACTGTATTTCTGGCCACTATGTTTCTGACCACTGTATTTCTGGCCACTATGTTTCTGACCACTGTATTTCTGGCCACTATGTTTCTGACCACTGTATTTCTGGCCACTATGTTTCTGACCACTGTATTTCTGGCCACTATGTTTCTGACCACTGTATTTCTGGCCACTATGTTTCTGACCACTGTATTTCTGGCCACTATGTTTCTGACCACTGTATTTCTGGCCACTATGTTTCTGACCACTGTATTTCTGGCCACTATGTTTCTGACCACTGTATTTCTGGCCACTATGTTTCTGACCACTGTATTTCTGGCCACTATGTTTCTGACCACTGTATTTCTGGCCACTATGTTTCTGACCACTGTATTTCTGGCCACTATGTTTCTGACCACTGTATTTCTGGCCACTATGTTTCTGACCACTGTATTTCTGGCCACTATGTTTCTGACCACTGTATTTCTGATCACTTGGTGTCTGACCATTGTGTTTCCGACCTGTTTCCTTCTGACCACTGTGTTTGTGACTACTGTGTTTTTGACCAGTGTGTTTATGACCACTATGTTTATGTACAGTTTGTTTCTGACCAGTGTGTTTCTGGCCAGAGTGTTTCTGACCACTGTGTCTCTGACCGGTGTGTTTCTGACCACTGTTTTTCTGACCACTGTGTTTCTGAAAACCGTGTTTCTGACCATTGTGTTTCTGACCACTGTGTCTCACACCAGTGTGGTTCTGACCAGTGTGTTTCTGACTGGTGTGCTTTTGACCATTGTGTTTCTTCCCAGTGTGTTTCTGACCAATGTGCTTATGACCACTGTGTTTATGACCACCGTGCTTCTGACCCCTGTAGTTCTGACCACTGTGTTTCTGACCGCTGTGTTTATGACCACTGTGTTTCTGGCCAATGAGTTTCTGACCAGTGTGTTTCTGACCATTGTGTTTCTGACCACTGTATTTCTGACCAGTGTATTTATGACCACTTTGTTTCTGGCCATTGTGCTTCTGAGCAGTGTTTTTCCGACCAGTGTGTTTCTGACCACTGTGTTTCTGACCGCTGTGTTTCTGACCACTGTGTTTCTGACCACTGTGTTGCTGACCAGTGTGTTTCTGACCAGTGTGTTTTTTACCAGTTTGTTTCTCACAGGTGTGTTTCTGACCACTGTGTTTCTGACCACTGTGTTGCTGACCAGTGTGTTTCTGACCAGTGTGTTTTTTACCAGTTTGTTTCTCACAGGTGTGTTTCTGACCACTGTGTTTCTGACCACTGTGTTGCTGACCAGTGTGTTTCTGACCAGTGTGTTTTTTACCAGTTTGTTTCTCACAGGTGTGTTTCTGACCACTGTGTTTCTGACCACTGTGTTGCTGACCAGTGTGTTTCTGACCAGTGTGTTTTTTACCAGTTTGTTTCTCACAGGTGTGTTTCTGACCACTGTGTTTCTGACCACTGTGTTGCTGACCAGTGTGTTTCTGACCAGTGTGTTTTTTACCAGTTTGTTTCTCACAGGTGTGTTTCTGACCACTGTGTTTCTGACCACTGTGTTGCTGACCAGTGTGTTTCTGACCAGTGTGTTTTTTACCAGTTTGTTTCTCACAGGTGTGTTTCTGACCACTGTGTTTCTGACCACTGTGTTGCTGACCAGTGTGTTTCTGACCAGTGTGTTTTTTACCAGTTTGTTTCTCACAGGTGTGTTTCTGACCACTGTGTTTCTGACCACTGTGTTGCTGACCAGTGTGTTTCTGACCAGTGTGTTTTTTACCAGTTTGTTTCTCACAGGTGTGTTTCTGACCACTGTGTTTCTGACCACTGTGTTGCTGACCAGTGTGTTTCTGACCAGTGTGTTTTTTACCAGTTTGTTTCTCACAGGTGTGTTTCTGACCACTGTGTTTCTGACCACTGTGTTGCTGACCAGTGTGTTTCTGACCAGTGTGTTTTTTACCAGTTTGTTTCTCACAGGTGTGTTTCTGACCACTGTGTTTCTGACCACTGTGTTGCTGACCAGTGTGTTTCTGACCAGTGTGTTTTTTACCAGTTTGTTTCTCACAGGTGTGTTTCTGACCACTGTGTTTCTGACCACTGTGTTGCTGACCAGTGTGTTTCTGACCAGTGTGTTTTTTACCAGTTTGTTTCTCACAGGTGTGTTTCTGACCACTGTGTTTCTGACCACTGTGTTGCTGACCAGTGTGTTTCTGACCAGTGTGTTTTTTACCAGTTTGTTTCTCACAGGTGTGTTTCTGACCACTGTGTTTCTGACCACTGTGTTGCTGACCAGTGTGTTTCTGACCAGTGTGTTTTTTACCAGTTTGTTTCTCACAGGTGTGTTTCTGACCACTGTGTTTCTGACCACTGTGTTGCTGACCAGTGTGTTTCTGACCAGTGTGTTTTTTACCAGTTTGTTTCTCACAGGTGTGTTTCTGACCACTGTGTTTCTGACCACTGTGTTGCTGACCAGTGTGTTTCTGACCAGTGTGTTTTTTACCAGTTTGTTTCTCACAGGTGTGTTTCTGACCACTGTGTTTCTGACCACTGTGTTGCTGACCAGTGTGTTTCTGACCAGTGTGTTTTTTACCAGTTTGTTTCTCACAGGTGTGTTTCTGACCACTGTGTTTCTGACCACCGTGTTTCTGACCACTGTGTTTTTGACCAGTGTGTTTCTGACCACTGTGTTTTTCACCACCGTGTGTCTGACCACCGTGTTTTTGACCAGTGTGTTTATGACCACTGTGTTTCTGAACAGTGTGTTTCTGACCAGTGTGTTCGTGACCAGTGTGTTTCTCACCAGTGTGTTTCTGACCACAATGTTTCTGACCACTGTGTTTTATACCAGTGTGTTTCTGACCAGTGTGTTTCGGACCACTGTGTTTCAGACCACTGTGTTTCTGACTACTGTGTTTCTGACCAGTGGGTTTCTGACCTGTGTATTTCTGACCAGTGGTTTCCTGACATGTGTGTTTCTGACCACTATGTTTCTGACCAGTGTGTTTCTGAATAGTGTGATCTGACCAATGTGTTTCTGACCAATGTGTTTTTGACCACTGTGTTTCTGACCACTGTGTTTCAGACCAGTTTGTTTCTGACCACTGTGCTTCTGACCACTGTGCTTCTGACCACTGTGTTTTTGACCACTGTGCTACTAACCAGATTCTTAATGACCACTGTGTTTCTTAGGATTGTCATTCTGACCAGTGTGTTTCTGACCAGTGTGTTTCTGACCACTGTGTTTCTGACCAGTGTGTTTCTGACCACTGTGTTTCTGACCAGTGTGTTTTTCCCAGTGTGTTTCTGACCAGTGTGTTCCTGACCACTGTGTTTCTGACCAGTGTGTTTTTCCCAGTGTGTTTCTGACCAGTGTGTTCCTGACCACTGTGTTTCTGACCAGTGTGTTTTTCCCAGTGTGTTTCTGACCAGTGTGTTCCTGACCACTGTGTTTCTGACCAGTGTGTTTTTCCCAGTGTGTTTCTGACCAGTGTGTTCCTGACCACTGTGTTTCTGACCAGTGTGTTTTTCCCAGTGTGTTTCTGACCAGTGTGTTCCTGACCACTGTGTTTCTGACCAGTGTGTTTTTCCCAGTGTGTTTCTGACCAGTGTGTTCCTGACCACTGTGTTTCTGACCAGTGTGTTTTTCCCAGTGTGTTTCTGACCAGTGTGTTCCTGACCACTGTGTTTCTGACCAGTGTGTTTTTCCCAGTGTGTTTCTGACCAGTGTGTTCCTGACCACTGTGTTTCTGACCAGTGTGTTTTTCCCAGTGTGTTTCTGACCAGTGTGTTCCTGACCACTGTGTTTCTGACCAGTGTGTTTTTCCCAGTGTGTTTCTGACCAGTGTGTTCCTGACCACTGTGTTTCTGACCAGTGTGTTTTTCCCAGTGTGTTTCTGACCAGTGTGTTCCTGACCACTGTGTTTCTGACCAGTGTGTTTTTCCCAGTGTGTTTCTGACCAGTGTGTTCCTGACCACTGTGTTTCTGACCAGTGTGTTTTTCCCAGTGTGTTTCTGACCAGTGTGTTCCTGACCACTGTGTTTCTGACCAGTGTGTTTTTCCCAGTGTGTTTCTGACCAGTGTGTTCCTGACCACTGTGTTTCTGACCAGTGTGTTTTTCCCAGTGTGTTTCTGACCAGTGTGTTCCTGACCACTGTGTTTCTGACCAGTGTGTTTTTCCCAGTGTGTTTCTGACCAGTGTGTTCCTGACCACTGTGTTTCTGACCAGTGTGTTTTTCCCAGTGTGTTTCTGACCAGTGTGTTCCTGACCACTGTGTTTCTGACCAGTGTGTTTTTCCCAGTGTGTTTCTGACCAGTGTGTTCCTGACCACTGTGTTTCTGACCAGTGTGTTTTTCCCAGTGTGTTTCTGACCAGTGTGTTCCTGACCACTGTGTTTCTGACCAGTGTGTTTTTCCCAGTGTGTTTCTGACCAGTGTGTTCCTGACCACTGTGTTTCTGACCAGTGTGTTTTTCCCAGTGTGTTTCTGACCAGTGTGTTCCTGACCACTGTTACCGACCACTGTGTTTCTGACCCTTGTGGTTCTGACTACCGTGTTTCTGACCACTGTGTTTCTGACCACCGGGTTTATGACCACTGTGTATCTGACCAGTGTGTTTCTGACCAGTGTTGTTCTGACCACCGTGTTTCTGACCAGTGTGTTTCTGACCTGTGTGTTTCTAACCACTGTGTTTCTGACCACTGTGTTTCTGACTACTTTGTTTCTGACCAGTGTGTTTCTGACCACTGTACTTCTGTTCACTGTGTTTCTGACCACTCTGTGTCTTACAAGTGTGTTTTTGACCATTGTGTTTCTTACCAGCGTGTTTCTGACTACTGTGATTCTGACCAGTGTGTTTCTGACACTATGTTTTCAACCAGAGTGTTTCCGACCACTTTGTTTCTGACCAATGAGTTTGTGATCACTGTGTTTCTGACCAGTGTATTTCTGGCCGCTATGTTTATGACCACTGTGTTTCTGACAACTATGTTTCAGACCACAATGTTTCTGACAACTGTGTTTGTGACCAATGTGTTTATGACCACTGTGTTCTGACCAGTGTGTTCCTGGCCTGTGTGTTTCTGACCACTTTGTTTCTGACCAGTGTGTTTCTGACCAAATTGTTTCTGACCACTGTGTTTATGACCACTGTGTTTCCTGCCACTCTGTTTATGACCACTGTCTTTCTGACCAGTTTGTTTCTGACCAGCGTGTTTCTGACCACTGTGTTTCTGACCACTGTGTTTCCGAAAACTGTGTTTCTGACCTGTGTGTTTCATAGCAGTGTGTTCGTGACCTGTGTGTTTCTGACTTCTGTGTTTCTGACCAGTGTGTTTCTGACCACTTTGTTTCTGACCATTGTGTTCCTGACCATTGTTATTCCGACCAGTGTGTCTCTGACCACTGTGTTTCTGACCAGTGTCTTTCTTACCAGGGTGTTTCTGACCAGTGTGTTTCTGACCAGTGTGTTTCTGACAACTGTGTTTCTGACCAGTGTATTTCTCACCAGTGTGTTTTTGACCAGTTTGTTCCTGACCACTGTGTTTCTGAACAGTGTGTTTCTGACCTGTGTGTTTCTAACCACTGTCTTTCAGACCATTGTGTTTCTGACCACTGTGTTTCTGACCAGTGTCTTTCTGACCACTGTGTTTCTGACCACTGTGTTTGTGACCACCGTGTTTCTGACCACTGTGTTTCTGACCACTCTATTTCTGACCAGCGTGTTTCAGACCAGTGTGTTTCTGACCACTGTGTCTCTGACCAGTGTGTTTCTGATCACTGTGTTTCTGACCACTGTGTTTCTGACCACCATGGTTTTCACCCATGTGTTTCTGATCTCTGTGTTTTTTACCACTGTGATTCCGACCACTGTGTATCTGGCCAGTGTGTTTCTGACCAGTGTGTTTCTGACCAGTGTGTTTCTGACCACTGTGTTTCTGACCACCGTGTCCTTGACGAGTGTGGTTTTGGCCAGTGTGTTTCGGACCAGTGTGTTTCTGACCAGTGTGGTTCTGACCAGTGTATTTCTGTGAACTGTGTTTCTGAGCAGTGTGTTTCTGACCACATTGTTTCTGACAAGTGTGTTTCTGACCAATGTGTTTCTGAACCTGTGTTTCTGACCACTGTGTTTCTGACCACCGTGTTTCTGACCACTGTGTTTCTAGCCAGTGTGTTTCTGACCAGTGTGTTTTTGACAAGTGTGCTTTTGACCACTGTGTTTCTGAACAGTGTGTTTCTGACCACTGTGTTTATGACCACTGTCTTTCTGACCATCGTGCTTCTGACCACTGTGTTTCTGACCACTGTGTTTCTGACCAGTGTGTTTCTGACCACTGTGTTTCTGAACAGTGTGTTTCTGACCACTGTGTTTATGACCACTGTCTTTCTGACCATCGTGCTTCTGACCACTGTGTTTCTGACCACTGTGTTTCTGACCAGTGTGTTTCTGACCACCGTGTTTCTAACAAGTGTGTTTCTGACCACTATGTTTCTGACTACTGTGTTTCTGACCAGTGTGTTTCTAACCACTGTGATTCTGACCAGTGTGTTTCTGACCAGTGTGTTTCTGACAACTGTGTTTCTGACCATTGTGTTTCTGACCAGTGTGTTTCTGACCAGTGTATTCTGACCAAGGTGTTTCTGACCAGTGTGTTTCTGACCACTTTGTTTCTGACCACCGTGCTTTTGACAAGTGTGTTTCTGACCAGTGTTTTTCTGGCCAGTGTGTTTCTGACCAGTGTGTTTTTGACCAGTGTGTTTCTGACCAGTGTATGTCTGACCAGTGTGGGTGTGACCAGTGTGTTTCTGACCAGTGTGTTTCTGACCACTGTTTTCAGACCAATGTGTTTCTGACCACTGTGTTTCTTACCAGTGTGTTTCTGACCAGTGTGTTTCTGACCACTGTTTTCAGACCAATGTGTTTCTGACCACTGTGTTTCTTACCAGTGTGTTTCTGACCAGTGTGTTCCTGCGTAGAGTGTTCCTGACCACTGTGTTTCAGATCACTATGTCTCTGATTAGTGTATTTCTGACCAGTGTGTTTCTGACCACTGTGTTTTTGACCACTGTGTTTCTGACCAGTGTGTTCTTACCAGGGTGTTTCTGACCAGTGTGTTTCTGACCAGTGTGTTTCTGACCACTGTCTTTCTGACCACTGTGTTTCTGACCAGTGTGTTTCTGACCAGTGTGTTTCTGACCACTATGTTTCGGACCAGTGTGCTTCTTATATGTGTGTTTTTGACCACATTGTTGTTGACCACTGTGTTTCTGACCAGAGTGTTTCTGACCATTGTGTTTATGACCAGTGTGTTTCTGACTGGTCTGTTTCTGACCACCGTGTTTCAGACCAATGTGTTTCTGACCACTGTGTTTCTGACCACTGTGTTTCTGACCACTGTGTTTCTAACCAGTGTGTTTCTGACCCGTGTGTTTCTGACCAGTGTGTTTCTCACCACTGTGTTTGTGACCAGTGTGTTTCTGACCACTGTGTTTCTGAACAGTGTGTTTCTGACCACTGTGTTTCTCACCACTGTGTTTCTGACAAGTGTGATTCTGACCACTGTGTTTCTGACCAGTGTGTTTCTGACCAGTGTCTTTCTGACCAGTGTGTTTCTGACCACTGTGTTTCTGACCAGTGTTTTTCTGACCAGTGTGTTTCAGAACACTGTGTTTCTGACCACTGTGTTTCTGACCAGTGTGTTTCTGACCAGTGTCTTTCTGACCAGTGTGTTTCTGACCACTGTGTTTCTGACCAGTGTTTTTCTGACCAGTGTGTTTCAGAACACTGTGTTTCTGACCACTGTGTTTCAGACCAGTGTGTTACTGACCAGTGTGTTTTGACCAGTGTGTTTCTGAACAGCGTGTTTCTGACTTGTGTGTTGTTGACCACTGTGTTTCCGACTACTTTGTTCCTGACCAGTGTCTTTCTGACCACTGTGCTTCTGATCACTGTGTTTCTGACCACTGTGTGTCTGACCAGTGTGTTTTTGACCACTGTGTTTCTCACCACCGTGTGTCTGACTACTATGTTTCTGACCAGTTTGTTTCTGACCACTATGTTTCGAACCAGTGTGTTTCTGACCACTGTGTTTCTGACCAATGTGTTTCTGACAACTGTGTTTCAGACCAATGTGTTTCTGACAACTGTGTTTCTGACCAATGTCTTTATGACCACTGTGTTCTGACCAGTGTGTTCCTGGCCTGTGTGTTTGTGACCACTTTGTTTCTGACCAGTGTGCTTCTTACCACAGTGTTTCTGACCACTGTGTTTCTGACCACTGTGTTTCTGACCACTGTGTTTCTGCCCTGTGTGTTTCGAACAGTGTGTTTGTTACCTGTGTGTTTCTGACCACGGTGTTTCTGACCAGTGTGTTTCTGACCAATGTGTTTCTGACCAGTGCGTTTCTGACCACTGTATTTCTGACCACTGTGTTTGAGACCAATTTGTTTCTGACCAGTGTGTTTCTGGACACTGTGTTTCTGACTAGAGTGTTTATGATCCCTGTGTTTCTGACCACTGTTTTTCTGACCACTGTGTTTCTTACCAGTGTGTTTATTACCATTGTGTTTCTGACCAGTGTGTTTCTCACTAGCGCGTTTCTGACCAGTGTGATTATGACCGCTCTGTTTCTGACCACTGTGTTTCTGACCAGTGTATTTCTGACCACTGGGCTTATGACCAATGAGTTTTTTACCAATGTTTTTCTGACAAGTGTGTTTATGACCACTGTCTGTCTGACCATTTTTATTCTGAACACCGTGTTTCTCACCAGTGTGTTTCTGACTACTGTGTTTCTGACCAGTGTGCTTCTGCCCACTGTCTTTCTGACCAGTGTGTTTCTGACCACTGTGTTTCTGACCACTGTGTTTATGACCACTGTGTTTCTGACCCCTGTGTTTCTGACCCCTGTGTTTTTTACCACTGTGTTTCTGACCACTGTGTTTGTGGCCAGTGCGTTTCTGACCAGTGTGTTTCTGACCAATGTGTTTCTCACCACTGTGTTTCTGACGACTGTACTTTCGACTAGTGTGTTTCTGACCAGTGTGTTTCTGACCACTGTGTTTCTGACCACTGTGTCTCTGATCAGTGTGTTTCTGTCCAGTGTCTTTCCGACCACTGTGTTTCTTTCCAGTGTGTTTCTTACCAGTGTGTTTCTGACCAGTGTGTTATTGACCACTGTGTTTCCGACAACTGTGTTTCTTACCACTGGGCTTATGACCAATGAGTTTTTTACCAATGTTTTTCTGACAAGTGTGTTTATGACCACTGTCTGTCTGACCAGTGTTATTCTGAACACCGTGTTTCTAACCAGTGTGTTTCTGACTACTGTGTTTCTGACCAGTGTGCTTCTGCCCACTGTGTTTCTGACCAGTGTGTTTCTGACCACTGTGTTTCTGACCACTGTGTTTATGACCACTGTGTTTCTGACCCCTGTGTTTCTGACCAGTGTGTTTCTGACCACGTTGTTTCGGACCAGTGTGTTCCTGACCCTTTTGCTTCTGACTACTATGTTTCTAACGAGTGTGTTTCTGACCACGTTGTTTCGGACCAGTGTGTTCCTGACCCTTTTGCTTCTGACTACTATGTTTCTAACGAGTGTGTTTCTGACCACGTTGTTTCGGACCAGTGTGTTCCTGACCCTTTTGCTTCTGACTACTATGTTTCTAACGAGTGTGTTTCTGACCACGTTGTTTCGGACCAGTGTGTTCCTGACCCTTTTGCTTCTGACTACTATGTTTCTAACGAGTGTGTTTCTGACCACGTTGTTTCGGACCAGTGTGTTCCTGACCCTTTTGCTTCTGACTACTATGTTTCTAACGAGTGTGTTTCTGACCACGTTGTTTCGGACCAGTGTGTTCCTGACCCTTTTGCTTCTGACTACTATGTTTCTAACGAGTGTGTTTCTGACCACGTTGTTTCGGACCAGTGTGTTCCTGACCCTTTTGCTTCTGACTACTATGTTTCTAACGAGTGTGTTTCTGACCACGTTGTTTCGGACCAGTGTGTTCCTGACCCTTTTGCTTCTGACTACTATGTTTCTAACGAGTGTGTTTCTGACCACGTTGTTTCGGACCAGTGTGTTCCTGACCCTTTTGCTTCTGACTACTATGTTTCTAACGAGTGTGTTTCTGACCACGTTGTTTCGGACCAGTGTGTTCCTGACCCTTTTGCTTCTGACTACTATGTTTCTAACGAGTGTGTTTCTGACCACTCTGTTTCAGACCAGTGTGTTTCTTACCGGTGTGTTTCTGACCACTTGTTTTCTTGCCACTGTATTTCTGACCACTGTGTTTATGACCAGTGTGTGTCTGACCACTGTGTTTCTGACCACTGTGTTTCTGACCAGTGTGTTTCTGACCACTGTGTTTCTGTCCAGTGTGTTTCTGACCACTGTGTTTCTGACCACTGTGTTTCTGACCACTGTGTTTCTGACCAGTGTGTTTCTGACCACTGTGCTTTTAACCAGTGTGTTTGTGACTAGTGTATTTCTGACCACTGTGTTTCTGACCACTGTGTCTCTCACCAATGTGTTTCTGACCAGGGTGTTTCTGACCAGCGTGGTTCTGACCATTGTGTTTGTCACCACTGTGTTTCTGACCACGTTGTTTCGGACCAGTGTGTTCCTGACCCTTGTGCTTCTGACTACTATGTGTCTGGCCATTGTGTGTCTGACAAATGTGTTTCTGACCACTGTGTTTCTGACCAGTGTGTTTCTTGCCACTGTGTTTCTTACTAGTGTGTTTCTGACTACTGTGTTTCTGACCAGTGTGTTTCTGACCACTGTGTTTCAGACCAGTGTGTTTCTGACCAGTGTTGTTCTGACCACCGTGTTTCTGACCAGTGTGTTTCTCACCTGTGTGTTTGTGACCACTGCGTTTCTGACCAGTGTGTTTATGACCAGTGAGTTTCTGACCACTATGTTTCTGAGCACTGTCTTTTCGACCACTGTGTTTATGACCAAAGTGTTTCTGACCAGTGTATTTCTGACCACTGTGTTTCTGACCACTGTATTTCTGACCATAGTGTTTCTGACCTGTGTGTTTGTGACCTGTGTGTTCATGACTTGTGTGTTTCTGACCACTGTGTTTCTGACCACTGTCTTCCTGACCTGTGTGTTTCTGGCCACTGTGTTGCTGACCTTTTTGTTTATGACTCGTGTGTTTCTGACCACTGTGTTTCTCACCAGTGTGTTTCTGACCACTGTGTTTCTGACCAGTGTGTTTCTGACCACTGTGTTTCTGACCACTGTGTTTCATATCAGTTTGTTTATGACCAGGGTGTTTTTGACCACTGTGTTTGTGACCAGTGTGTTTCTGACCAATGTATTTCTGACCACTGTGTTCCTGACCACTATGTTTCTGACCACTGTGTTTCTGGCCACTGTGTTTCAGACCACTGTGTTTCTGACCACTATGTTTTTGACCACTGTGTTTCTGACCACTGTGTTCCTGACCAGTGTTTTTCTGACCAGTGTGTTTCTGACCAGTGTGTTTCTGACCACTGTGTTCCTGACCAGTGTTTTTCTGACCAGTGTATTTCTGACCAGTGTGTTTCTGACCGCTGTGTTTCTGACCAGTGTGTTTGTGACCTCTGTGTATCCGACTAGTGTGTTTCTGATCACTGTGTTTCTCACCACTGTGTTTCTGACCAGTGTGTTTCTGACCAATGTGTTTCTAACCAGTGTGTTTCTGACCAATGTGTTTCTTACCACCGTGTTTCTGACCAGTGTGTTTCTGACTAGTGTGTTTCTGACCAGTGTGTTTCTGACCACTGTGTTTCAGACCAGTGTGTTTCTGACCAGTGTGTTTCTGACCATTGTGTTTCTCACCAGCGTGTATCTGACCAGTGTGTTTGTGACCACTGTGTTTCTGACCACTTTTTATCTGACCAGTTTGTTTCTGACCACTGTGCTTCTGACCACTGTGTTTCTGACTATTGTGTGTCTGACAAGTGTGTTTCTGACAACTGTGTTTTTGACCAGTTCGTTTCTGACCACTGTGTTTCTTACCAGTGTGTTTCTGACTACTGTGTTTCTGACCAGTGTGTTTCTGACCACTGTGTTTCTAACGAGTGTGTTTCTGACCAGTGCGTTTCTGACAAGTGTGTTCCTGACCTGTGTGTTTCTGACCACTGTGTTTCTGACCAGTGTGTTTCCGACCAGTGTGTTTCTGACCACCGTGTTTCTGACCACTGTGTTTCTGACCACTGTGTTTCTGACCACTGTGTTTTTGACCTGTGTGTTTTTGACCACTGTGTTTGTGACCAGTGTGTTTCTGACCACTGTGTTTCTGACCACTGTGTTTCAGACCAGTTTGTTTCTGACCAGTGTGTGTCAGACCACTGTTTTTCTGACCACTGTGTTTCTGACCACTGTGTTTGAGACCAGTTTATTTCGAACTAGTGTGTTTCTGACCACTGTGTTTCTGAACTTTTGTGACTCGTGTTATGGGTTGTGAACTTTGACCACCCATATTGAAATTCTTTGGTCATGGTTAGTGACGTATGCCTATTTTGGTTGTTCAGTGCGCATAGTAGCCATACCGTGCCACTACGTATTGAAGTTCTTTGTCCTTTGTTGTCAATACATAGTGTTTCCAAACCATTGTCTCTTGCTCTACCCATATGTGACTTGTGTTATGAGTTGTCAATGTTGACCACACACATTGGACTTCTTTGGTCATAGTCAGTGACGTATGCATCATTTGGTTGGTCATTGTGCATGCTAACCACACAGTGCCACTACTTGTTGAAAGTCTTCGTACTTGATAGTTGATGACTAGTGTTCCCAACCCATTGTTGCTTCCTCTGACCATTTGTGACATGTGGTATGAGTTTTCAACGTTGACCACACCCTGTGAAATTCTTTTGGTACTGGTTAGTGGCATATGCTTCCTTTGGTTTGTCACTGTACATGGTTGCCACGCTATGTCACTATGTATGGAAGGTCTTTGTGCTTTCTAGTTAATAGCTAGTGTTCCCAAACCATTGCTACCCCCTCTGACTATCTGCGACTCTTGTTGTTAGTTGTCATCGTTGACCATATGAAGTGAAATTNGTGTGTTTCTGACCACTGTGTTTCTGACCACTGTGTTTCTGACCACTGTGTTTCTGACCACTGTGTTTTTGACCTGTGTGTTTCTGACCACTGTGTTTGTGACCAGTGTGTTTCTGACCACTGTGTTTCTGACCACTGTGTTTCAGACCAGTTTGTTTCTGACCAGTGTGTGTCTGACCACTGTTTTTCTGACCACTGTGTTTCTGACCACTGTGTTTGAGACCAGTTTATTTCAAACTAGTGTGTTTCTGACCACTGTGTTTCTGAACTTTTGTGACTCGTGTTATGGGTTGTGAACGTTGACCACCCATATTGAAATTCTTTGGTCATGGTTAGTGACGTATGCCTATTTTGGTTGTTCAGTGCGCATAGTAGCCATACCGTGCCACTACGTATTGAAGTTCTTTGTCCTTTGTTGTCAATACATAGTGTTTCCAAACCATTGTCTCTTGCTCTACACATATGTGACTTGTGTTATGAGTTGTCAATGTTGACCACACACATTGGACTTCTTTGGTCATAGTCAGTGACGTATGCATCATTTGGTTGGTCATTGTGCATGCTAACCACACAGTGCCACTACTTGTTGAAAGTCTTCGTGCTTGATAGTTGATGACTAGTGTTCCCAACCCATTGTTGCCCCCTCTGACCATTTGTGACTTGTGGTATGAGTTTTCAACGTTGACCACACCCTGTGAAATTCTTTTGGTACTGGTTAGTGGCATATGCTTCCTTTGGTTTGTCACTGTACATGGTTGCCACGCTATGTCACTATGTATGGAAGGTCTTTGTGCTTTCTAGTTAATAGCTAGTGTTCCCAAACCATTGTTTCCCCCTCTGACCATTTGTGACTTGTGTTATGAATTGTCAAAGCTGACCACACATAGTGACATTCTTTGGTCATGGTCAGTGACTTATTCATACTATGGCTGGTCACTTTGCATGGTAGCCACAAAGATCCACTACATATTGAAGGTCTTTGTACTTGCTAGTACTCGCAAACCAATGTTTCCCACTATGACCATTTGTGAATCGTATTATGAGTTGCCAAAGTTGAGCATGGATAGTGACATTCTTTGGTCATGGTCAGTGACTTATTCATACTATGGCTGGTCACTTTGCATGGTAGCCACAAAGATCCACTACATATTGAAGGTCTTTGTACTTGCTAGTACTCGCAAACCAATGTTTCCCACTATGACCATTTGTGAATCGTATTATGAGTTGCCAAAGTTGAGCATGGATAGTGACATTCTTTGGTCATGGTCAGTGACTTATTCATACTATGGCTGGTCACTTTGCATGGTAGCCACAAAGATCCACTACATATTGAAGGTCTTTGTACTTGCTAGTACTCGCAAACCAATGTTTCCCACTATGACCATTTGTGAATCGTATTATGAGTTGCCAAAGTTGAGCATGGATAGTGACATTCTTTGGTCATGGTCAGTGACTTATTCATACTATGGCTGGTCACTTTGCATGGTAGCCACAAAGATCCACTACATATTGAAGGTCTTTGTACTTGCTAGTACTCGCAAACCAATGTTTCCCACTATGACCATTTGTGAATCGTATTATGAGTTGCCAAAGTTGAGCATGGATAGTGACATTCTTTGGTCATGGTCAGTGACTTATTCATACTATGGCTGGTCACTTTGCATGGTAGCCACAAAGATCCACTACATATTGAAGGTCTTTGTACTTGCTAGTACTCGCAAACCAATGTTTCCCACTATGACCATTTGTGAATCGTATTATGAGTTGCCAAAGTTGAGCATGGATAGTGACATTCTTTGGTCATGGTCAGTGACTTATTCATACTATGGCTGGTCACTTTGCATGGTAGCCACAAAGATCCACTACATATTGAAGGTCTTTGTACTTGCTAGTACTCGCAAACCAATGTTTCCCACTATGACCATTTGTGAATCGTATTATGAGTTGCCAAAGTTGAGCATGGATAGTGACATTCTTTGGTCATGGTCAGTGACTTATTCATACTATGGCTGGTCACTTTGCATGGTAGCCACAAAGATCCACTACATATTGAAGGTCTTTGTACTTGCTAGTACTCGCAAACCAATGTTTCCCACTATGACCATTTGTGAATCGTATTATGAGTTGCCAAAGTTGAGCATGGATAGTGACATTCTTTGGTCATGGTCAGTGACTTATTCATACTATGGTTGGTCACTTTGCATGGTAGCCACAAAGATCCACTACATATTGAAGGTCTTTGTACTTGCTAGTACTCGCAAACCAATGTTTCCCACTATGACCATTTGTGAATCGTGTTATGAGTTGCCAAAGTTGAGCATGGATAGTGACATTCCTTGGTCATGGTCAATGACATATGCCTACTTTGGTTTGTCATCGTACACGGTAGCCACGACATGACACTACTTCTTGAATGTCCATGTGCTTGCTAGTTGATACCTGGTGCTCCCAAACCATGGTTTCCTCCTCTTACAATTTGTGACTCGTATTATGAGTTGTCAGCGTTGACCACACACAGCGGAATTCTTTGGTCAAAGACAGTACATATGCCTACTTCGGTCGGTCACTGTGCGTAGAAGCCACACCCTGCTACTACTTATTGAAGGTCCTTGTACTTGCTATTTGAATCTGATATTCCCAACAAATTTGTTTCCCCCTCTCACCATTTGTCACTCGTTTTACCCGTTGTGAACGCTGACCACCCATAGTGAAGTTATTTGTTCATGGTCAGTGACATACGCCTGGTTTGGTTGTTCGGTGTGCATAGTAGCCACACCGTACCACTATGTATTGACTTTCTTTGTCCTTTCTAGTCAACACATAGGCTTCGCAAACCATTGTCCCTCCGTCTGACCATTTTTGACTCCAGTTATGACTTGTCAACGTTGACTACACATACTAGACTTCTTTGGTCAAAGTCAGTGACATATGCATCATTTGGTTGGTTAATGTGCATGCTATCCACGCCGTGCCACTACTTGTTGAAGGTATTTGTACTTTCTAGTTAATAACTAGTGTTCCCAACCCATTGTTTCCCCCTTTGACCATTTGTGACTCGTGTTATGAGTTTTCAACGTTGACCGCACACTGTGGATTTCTTTTGACCATGGTGAGTGGCATATGCCTGCTTTCGTTGGTCATTGTGCACGGTAGCCACACAGGGCCTCTACTCATTGGAGGTCTTTGTACTTGTCAGTNTGACCACACACAGCGGAATGCTTTGGTCAAAGACAGTACATATGCCTACTTCGGTCGGTCACTGTGCGTAGAAGCCACACCGTGCTACTACTTATTGAAGGTCCTTGTACTTGCTATTTGAATCTGATATTCCCAACAAATTTGTTTCCCCCTCTGACCATTTGTCACTCATTTTACCCGTTGTGAACGCTGACCACCCATAGTGAAGTTATTTGTTCATGGTCAGTGACATACGCCTGGTTTGGTTGTTCGGTGTGCATAGTAGCCACACCGTACCACTACGTATTGACGTTCTTTGTCCTTTCTAGTCAACACATAGGCTTCGCAAACCATTGTCCCTCCGTCTGACCATTTTTGACTCGAGTTATGACTTGTCAACGTTGACTACACATACTAGACTTCTTTGGTCAAAGTCAGTGACATATGCATCATTTGGTTGGTCAATGTGCATGCTATCCACGCCGTGCCACTACTTGTTGAAGGTATTTGTACTTTCTAGTTAATAACTAGTGTTCCCAACCCATTGTTTCCCCCTTTGACCATTTGTGACTCGTGTTATGAGTTTTCAACGTTGACCGCACACTGTGGATTTCTTTTGACCATGGTGAGTGGCATATGCCTGCTTTCGTTGGTCATTGTGCACGGTAGCCACACAGGGCCTCTACTCATTGGAGGTCTTTGTACTTGTCAGTCGATACCTAGTGTTCCCAAACCATTTTTTCCCCCTCTGACCATTTGTGACTCGTATTATGAGTTGTGAACGTTGACCACACACAGCGGATTTCTTTGGTCAAAGGCAGTACATATGCCTACTTTGGTCGGTCATTGCGCATGGTAGCCACAATGTGCTACAACTTATTGAAGGTCGTTGTACTTGCTAGCTATAAACTGATATTCCTAGACCATTGTTTCCCCCTCTAACCTTTTGTGACATGTGTTTTGGGTTGTGAACGTTGACCAAACATATTGGAATTCTTTGGGCATGGTCTGTGACATATGCCTAGTTTGGTTGTTTGTTGTGCATAGTAGCCACACCGTGCCACTCCGTATTAAAGTTCTTTGTTCTGTCTAGTTGGTACATATGCTTCCCAATTCATTGTCTCTCCCTCTGACCATTTGTGGCTCGTGTCATGAGTTGTGAATGTTGACCACACATAGTGGACTTCTTTGGTCACAGTCAGAGATGAATGCATCCTTTTGTTGGTCAACGTGCACGCTAGCCACACCGTGCCACTACTTGCTGAATTTTTTTGTACCTGCTAGTTGATAACTGGTGTTCCCAACCCACTGTTTCCCCCTCTGACCATTTGTGACTCGTGTTATGAATTTTCAACATTGACCACACACTGCGACATTTGCTTGGTCATGGTCAGTGGCATATGCTTACTTTGGTTTGTCACCGTACATGGTTGCCACGCTGTGTCACTACGTATTGAAGGTCTTTGTACTTTCTAGTTGATATATAGTGTTCCCAAACCATTATTATGCCCTCTGACTATCTGTAACTCTTGCTGTTAGTTGTCAACATTGACCACATGAAGTGAAATTCTTTGGTCATGGTCAGTGACATATGCATACTTTGGTTGGTCACTGTGAATGGTAGCCACACACTGCCACTGCATATTGAAGGTCTTTGTACTTGCTAGTGCAGAACTCGTATTAGTAAACCATTGTTTCCCCACCTGGCCATTTGTGACTTGTGTTATGAATTGTCAAAGCTGACCACACATAGTGACATTCTTTGGTCATGGTCAGTGACATGTGCCTAGTATGGTTAGTCATCGTACATGGTAGCCACATCGTGCCACTACCTATTGAAGGTCCATGTGCTTGCTAGTTGATACATGGTATTCCCAAGCCATTGCTTCCACCTGTGACCATTTGTGACTTGTATTATGAGTTGTCAACGTTGACCACACACAGCGGATTTCTTTGGTCAAAGGCAGTACATATGCCTACTTTGGTCGGTCATTGCGCATGGTAGCCACAATGTGCTACAACTTATTGAATGTCGTTGTACTTGCTATTTGAAAACTGATATTCCCAGACTATTGTTTCCCCCTCTGACCATTTGTGACTCGTATTATGAGTTGTGAACGTTGACCACACACAGCGGATTTCTTTGGTCAAAGGCAGTACATATGCCTACTTTGGTCGGTCATTGCGCATGGTAGCCACAATGTGCTACAACTTATTGAATGTCGTTGTACTTGCTATTTGAAAACTGATATTCCCAGACTATTGTTTCCCCCTCTGACCATTTGTGACTCGTATTATGAGTTGTGAACGTTGACCACACACAGCGGATTTCTTTGGTCAAAGGCAGTACATATGCCTAGTTTTGTCGGTCATTGTGCATGGTAGCCAGACCGTGCTACTACTTATTGAAGGTCGTTGTACTTGCTAGCTATAAACTGATATTCCTAGACCATTGTTTCCCCCTCTAACCTTTTGTGACATGTGTTTTGGGTTGTGAACGTTGACCAAACATATTGGAATTCTTTGGGCATGGTCTGTGACATATGCCTAGTTTGGTTGTTTGTTGTGCATAGTAGCCACACCGTGCCACTCCGTACTAAAGTTCTTTGTTCTGTCTAGTCGGTAAATATGCTTCCCAATTCATTGTCTCTCCCTCTGACCATTTGTGGCTCGTGTCATGAGTTGTGAATGTTGACCACACATAGCGGACTTCTTTGGTCACAGTCAGAGATTATGCCCTCTGACTATCTGTAACTCTTGCTGTTAGTTGTCAACATTGACCACATGAAGTGAAATTCTTTGGTCATGGTCAGTGACATATGCATACTTTGGTTGGTCACTGTGAATGGTAGCCACACACTGCCACTGCATATTGAAGGTATTTGTACTTGCTAGTGCAGAACTCGTATTAGTAAACCATTGTTTCCCCACCTGGCCATTTGTGACTTGTGTTATGAATTGTCAAAGCTGACCACACATAGTGACATTCTTTGGTCATGGTCAGTGACATATGCCTACTTTGGTTGGTCATCATATGGTAGCCACACCGTGCTACTACTTATTGAAGGTCATTGTGCTTGCTAGTTGATACCTGGTGTTCTCAAACAATTGTTTCCCCCTCTGACCATTTGTGACTCGTATCATGAGTTGTCAACGTTGACCACACACATCCGATTTCTTTGGTCAAAGGCAGTACATATGCCTAGTTTGGTCGGTCATTGTGCATGGTAGCCAGACCGTGCTACTACTTATTGAAGGTCATTGTGCTTGCTAGTTGATACCTGGTGTTCTCAAACAATTGTTTCCCCCTCTGACCATTTGTGACTCGTATCATGAGTTGTCAACGTTGACCACACACATCCGATTTCTTTGGTCAAAGGCAGTACATATGCCTAGTTTGGTCGGTCATTGTGCATGGTAGCCAGACCGTGCTACTACTTATTGAAGGTCATTGTGCTTGCTAGTTGATACCTGGTGTTCTCAAACAATTGTTTCCCCCTCTGACCATTTGTGACTCGTATCATGAGTTGTCAACGTTGACCACACACATCCGATTTCTTTGGTCAAAGGCAGTACATATGCCTAGTTTGGTCGGTCATTGTGCATGGTAGCCAGACCGTGCTACTACTTATTGAAGGTCATTGTGCTTGCTAGTTGATACCTGGTGTTCTCAAACAATTGTTTCCCCCTCTGACCATTTGTGACTCGTATCATGAGTTGTCAACGTTGACCACACACATCCGATTTCTTTGGTCAAAGGCAGTACATATGCCTAGTTTGGTCGGTCATTGTGCATGGTAGCCAGACCGTGCTACTACTTATTGAAGGTCATTGTGCTTGCTAGTTGATACCTGGTGTTCTCAAACAATTGTTTCCCCCTCTGACCATTTGTGACTCGTATCATGAGTTGTCAACGTTGACCACACACATCCGATTTCTTTGGTCAAAGGCAGTACATATGCCTAGTTTGGTCGGTCATTGTGCATGGTAGCCAGACCGTGCTACTACTTATTGAAGGTCATTGTGCTTGCTAGTTGATACCTGGTGTTCTCAAACAATTGTTTCCCCCTCTGACCATTTGTGACTCGTATCATGAGTTGTCAACGTTGACCACACACATCCGATTTCTTTGGTCAAAGGCAGTACATATGCCTAGTTTGGTCGGTCATTGTGCATGGTAGCCAGACCGTGCTACTACTTATTGAAGGTCATTGTGCTTGCTAGTTGATACCTGGTGTTCTCAAACAATTGTTTCCCCCTCTGACCATTTGTGACTCGTATCATGAGTTGTCAACGTTGACCACACACATCCGATTTCTTTGGTCAAAGGCAGTACATATGCCTAGTTTGGTCGGTCATTGTGCATGGTAGCCAGACCGTGCTACTACTTATTGAAGGTCATTGTGCTTGCTAGTTGATACCTGGTGTTCTCAAACAATTGTTTCCCCCTCTGACCATTTGTGACTCGTATCATGAGTTGTCAACGTTGACCACACACATCCGATTTCTTTGGTCAAAGGCAGTACATATGCCTAGTTTGGTCGGTCATTGTGCATGGTAGCCAGACCGTGCTACTACTTATTGAAGGTCATTGTACTTGCTAATTGAAAACTGATAACTACAGACCATTGTTTCCCACTCGGACCATTTGTGACTTGTGTTATGGGTTGTGATCATTTACCACCCATATTGAAATAATTTGGTCATGGTCAGTGACATATGCCTGGTTTGGTTGTTCGGTGTGCATAGTAGCCATCCCGTGCCACTACGTATTGAAGTTCCTTGTCCTTTCTAGTCATGACATACGGTTCCCAAACCATTGTCTCTCCCTCTGAACACTTGTGACTTGTGTTATGATTTGTCAGTGTTAACCACACATAATGGACATATGTGGTAATAGGCAGTGACGCATGCATCAGTTGGTTGGTAACTGTGCACGCTAGCCAAACAGNTTCCCCCACCCATCATCCCCCCTCTGACCATTTTTGAATCGTGTTATGAGTTTTCAATGGTGACCACACACTGTGAAATTCTTCTTGTCATGGTAAGTGGCAAATGCTTACTTTGGTTTGTCACTGTACATGGTTGCCACTCTGTGATACTACGTATTGAAGGTCTTTGTGCTTTCTAGTTGATGGTTAGTGTTCCCATACCATTGCTACCCCCTCTTACTATCTACGACTCTTGATGTGAGTTGTCAACATTGACCACATAAGGAGAAATTCTATGGTCATGGTTTGTGACATATGCATAATATGGTTGGTCACTATGCATGGTAGCCACACTGTGCCACTACATATTGAAGGTCTTTGTACTTGCTAGTCAATAACTAGTATTCGCAGACCATTATTTCCCCCTCTGACCATTTGTGATTCGTGTTATGAATTGTCAAAGTTGACCACACATAGTGACATTCTTTGGTCATGGTCAGTGACATGTGCCTAGTATGGTTAGTCATCGTACATGGTAGCCACATCGTGCCACTACCTATTGAAGGTCCATGTGCTTGCTAGTTGATACATGGTATTCCCAAGCCATTGCTTCCACCTGTGACCATTTGTGACTTGTATTATGAGTTGTCAACGTTCACCACACAATGAGGATTTCTTTGGTCAAAGGCAGTACATATGCCTGCTTTGGTCGGTCACTGTGTACTGCAGCCACACCGTGCTACTACTTATTCAAGGTCATTGTACTTGCTAGCTATAAACTGATATTCCCAACCCATTGTTTCCCCCTCAGACCATTTGTGCTCGTGTTATGGGTTGTGAACATTGACCAACCATGTTGAAATTCTTCGGTCATGGTCACTGACATATGCCTAGTTTTGTTGTTTGGTGTGCATAGCGGCCACACCGTGCCACTTCGTATTGAATGTTTTTGTCCTTTCTAGTCAATATATAGGGTTCCCAACCCATTGTCTCTCCCTCTGACCATTTGTGACTCGAGTAATGATGTTTTCAATTTGTACCACACACTGTGAAGTTCTTTTGGTCATGGTTAGTGGCATATGCTTACTTTGTTCTGTCACTGTACATGGTTTCCACGTTGTGTCAATACGTATGAAAGGTATTTGTGCTTTATGGACAGTAGCTAGTGTTCCCAAACCATTGCTACCCCCTCTGACTATATGTGACTCTTGTTGTGAGTTGTCAATACTGACCACAGGAAGTGAAATTCTTTGGCCATGGTCATTGACATATGCATACTTTGGTTGGTCACTGTGCATGGTAGCCACATTGTGCACCTACATGTTAAAGGTCTTTGTACTTGCTAGCTGATAACTAGTATTCACAAACCGTTGTTTCCCCCTCTGACCATTTGTGACCCGTGTTAGGAGTTGTCAAAGTTGACCACACATCGTGACATTCTTTGGTCATGGTCAGTGACATATGCCTACTTTGGTTGGTCATCATATGGTAGCCACACCGTGCTACTACTTATTGAAGGTCCATGTGCTTGCTAGTTGATACCTGATGTTCTTAACCCATTGTTCCCCCCTCTGACCATTTGTGAATCATGTTATGAGTTGTCAACGTTGACCACACACAGCAGGTTTCTTTGGTCAAAAGGTAGTACATATGCCTACGTTGGTCGGTCATTGTGCATGGTAGCCACACCGTGCCACCACTTATTGAATGTCGTTGTACTTGCTAGTTGAAAACTGATATTCCCAGACTATTGTTTCCCCCTCTGACCATTTGTGACTCGTGTTATTGGTTTTGAATGTTGACGACCCTTACTAAAGTTATTTGGTCATGGTCAGTGACATATGCCTCTTTTGGTTGTTCGGTGTGCATAGTAGCCACACCGTGCCACTATGTATTGAATTCATTTGGCCTTTCTAGTTGATACATAGGGTTCCCAAACCATTGTCTCTCCCTTTGACCATTTGTAACTCGTGTTATGCGTTGTGAATGTTGACCACACATCGTGAACTTCTTTGGTCATAGTCAGTGACATATGCATCCTTTGGTTGGCCACTTTGCACGCTAGCCACACCGTGCCACTACTTGTTGAAGGTCTCTGTACTTGGTAGTTGATAACTAGTGTTCCCACCATATTGTTTCCCCCTCTGACCATTTGTGACTCGTGTTATGAGTTTTCAACATTGACCACACACGGTGAAATTATTTTGGTCATGGTTAGTGGCATATGGTTACTTTGGTTTGTCATTGTAAATGGTTGCCATGTTGTGTCACTGCGTATTGAAGGTCTTTGTGCTTTCTAGTTGACATCTATTGTTCCCAAACCAATGCTACACCCACAGACTATCTGTGACTCTTGTTGTGAGTTGTCAACATTGACCACATGAAGTGAAAGTCTATAGTCATGGTCGCTGACATGTACATGCTTTGGTTGGACAGTGTGCATGGTAGCCACACTGTGCCACTACATATTGAAGGTCTTTGTACTTGCTAGTCGATAACTAGTATTCACAAACCAGTGTTTCCCCCTCTGAGCATTTGCAACGTGTTATGAGCTGTCAAAGTTGACAACACAAAGTGACATTCTTTGGTCATGATCAGTGACATATGCCTTCTTTGGTTGGTCATTGTACATGGTAGCCACACCGTGTGACTACGTATGGACGGTCCTTGTGCTTGCTAGTTGATACCTGGTGTTCCCAGACCATTGCTCCCCCCTGTGACAATTTGTGACTCGTATTATGAGTTGTCAATGTTGACCACACACAGCGGATTTCTTTGGTCAATGGCAGTACATAAGCATACTTTGGTCTGTCATTGTGAATGGTAGCCACACCGTGCTACTACATATTGACGGCTGTTGTACATGCTAGTTGAAAACTGATATTCCCAGACCATTATTTCCCCCTCTGACCATTTGTGAAGCATGGTATGGGTTGTGAACGTTGACCACCCATATTGAAATTCTTTGGTCATGGTCTGTGACATATGCCTAGTTTGGTTGTCTGGTATGCATAGTAACCAAACCGTGCCACTACGTACTGAAGTTCTTTGACCTTTGTAGTCAATACATAGGGTTCCCAAACCATTTTCTCTCCCTCTGACCATTTGTGAATCGTGTTATGAGTTGTGAATGCTGACCACACGTAGTGGACTTCTTTGGTCAGTGTCAGGTACGTATGCATCCTTTGATTGGTCACTTTCCACGCTAGCCACACTGTGCCACTACTTGTTGAAGGTCATTGTAATTGCTTGTTGAT
>SZWC01003677.1:86732-101656 GCA_023375785.1 Penium margaritaceum | reverse complement strand
TACCACTGTGTTTCTGACCACTGTGTTTCTGACCACTGTGTTTCTGACCAGTGTCTTTCTGACCAGTGTGTTTCTGACCAGTGTGTTTCTGACCAGTGTGTTTCTGACCAGTGGATTTCTGACCAGTGTGTTTCTGACCACTGTGTTTCTGACCGCTGTGATTCTGACCACTCTGTTTCTGACCAGTGTATTTCTGACCAGTGTGTTTCTGAAAAGTGTGTTTCTGACCACTGTGTTCTTAACCACTGTGTTTCTGACCATTGTGTTTCTGACCATTGTGCTTCTGACCACTGTGTTTCTGACCAGTGTCTTTATGATAAGTAGGTTTTTGACCAGTGTGTTTCTAACCACTTTGTTTCTAACCACTATGTTTCTGACCAATGTGTTCTAGAACAGTGTTTTTCTGACCAGTTTGTTTCTGACCAGTGTGTTTCTGAACACTGTGTTTCTGACCACGGTGTTTATGACCAGTGTGTTTCTGACCAATGTGTTTCTGACCACTGTGTTTCTGACAAGTGTGTTTCTGACCAAAGTGTTTCTGACCAGTGTGTTTCTGACCAGTGTGTTTCTGACAACTGTGTTTCTGACCGCTGTGTTTCTCACCACTCTGTTTCTGACCACTGTGTTTCTGACCAGTGTGTTTCTGACGACTTTGTTTCTAACGAGTGCGTTTCTGACCACTGTGTTTCTGACCACTGTGGTTCTGACCACTGTGTTTCTGACCAGTGTGTTTCTGACGACTTTGTTTCTAACGAGTGCGTTTCTGACCACTGTGTTTCTGACCACTGTGGTTCTGACCACTGTGTTTCTGACCAGTGTGTTTCTGACGACTTTGTTTCTAACGAGTGCGTTTCTGACCACTGTGTTTCTGACCACTGTGGTTCTGACCACTGTGTTTCTGACCAGTGTGTTTCTGACCACAGTGTTTCTGACCAGTGTGTTTCTGACCAGTGGATTTCTGACCAGTGTGTTTCTGACCACTGTGTTTCTGCCCAGTGTGTTTCTGACCAGTGTGTTTCTGACAACTGTGTTTCTGACCGCTGTGTTTCTCACCACTCTGTTTCTGACCACTGTGTTTCTGACCAGTGTCTTTCTGACCAGTGTGTTTCTGACCAGTGTGTTTTTGACCATTGTGTTTCTGACCACTGTGTTTCTGACCACTGAGTTTCTGATTTGTGTTTATGACCAGTGTGTTTCTGACCACTGTGTTAATGACCAGTGTGTTTCTGACCAGTGTGTTTCTCAACACTGTGTTTCTGACCACTGTGTTTCTGACCACTGTGTTTCTGACCAGTTTGTTCCTGACCAGTGTTTTTCTGACCAGTGTGTTTCTGACCACTGTGTTTCTGACTACTGTGTTTGTGACCAGTGTGTGTGTGACCAGTGTGTTTCTGACCAGTGTGTTTCTGATGACTTTGTTTCTAACCAGTGTGTTTCTGACCACTGTGTTTCTGACCACTATGTTTGTGAGCACTGTGTTTCTGACCACTATGTTTCAAACCACTGTGTTTCCGACCACTCTGTTTCTGACCACTGTGTTTCTGACCACATGATTTGTGACCACTGTGTTTATGACCAGTGTGTTTCAGGCCACTGTGTTTCTGACCACTGTGTTTCTAACTAGTGTGTTTCTGACCAGTGTGTTTCTGACCACTGTGTTTTTGACCACTGTATTTCTGACCACTGTGTTTCTGACCACATGATTTGTGACCACTGTGTTTATGACCAGTGTGTTTCAGGCCACTGTGTTTCTGACCACTGTGTTTCTAACTAGTGTGTTTCTGACCAGTGTGTTTCTGACCACTGTGTTTTTGACCACTGTATTTCTGACCAATGTGTTTCTGACCAGTGTGTTTCTGACCATTGTGTTTCTGACCACTGTGTTTCTGACCACCGTGTTTTTTACCACTGAGTTTCTGACCAATGTGTTTTTGACCAATATGTTTCTGACCACTGTGTTTCTGACCAGTGTGTTTCTGACCATTGTGTTTCTGACCACTGTGTTTCTGACCACCGTGTTTTTTACCACTGAGTTTCTGACCAATGTGTTTTTGACCAATATGTTTCTGACCACTGTGTTTCTGACCACTGTGTTTCTCATCACTGTGTTTCTCACCACTGTGTTTCTCACCAGTGTGCCTCTGACCAGTGTGTTACTGACCACTCTGTTTCTGACCACTTTGTTTCTGACCAGTGTGTTTCTGACCAGTGTGTTTCTGACCACGGTGTTTCTGACCACTGTGTTTCTGACCACTGTGTTTCTGACCACTGTGTTTCTGACCGCTGTGTTGCTGAACACTGTATTGCTGACCACTGTGTTTGTCACCACTGCGTTTCTGACCACTGAGTTTCTGACCACTGTGTTTGTGACCACTGTGTTTCTGACCACTGTGTTTTTGACCACGGTGTTTCTGACCACTGTGTTTCTGACCACTGTGTTTCTGACCACTGTGTTTCTGACCGCTGTGTTGCTGAACACTGTATTGCTGACCACTGTGTTTGTCACCACTGCGTTTCTGACCACTGAGTTTCTGACCACGGTGTTTGTGACCAGTGGGTTTTTGACCAGTGTGTTTTTTACCACTGTGTTTTTGACCACTGTGTTTTTGACCACTGTGTTTCTGACCAGTGGGTTTCTAACCATTGTGTTTCAAACCACCATGTTTCTGACCACTGTGTTTCTGACCACCGTGTTTCTGACAACTAAGTTTCTGACCCGTGTGTTTCTGACCATGGTGTTTTTGACCACCGTGTTTGTGACCAGTGTGTTTCTGACCATTGTGTTTCTGACCTCTTTGTTTCTGACCACTGTGTTTCTGACCACTGTGTTTCTGACCACTGTGTTTCTGGCCGCTGTGTTTCTGACCACTGTGTTGCTGACCACTGTGTTTCTGACCACTGTGTTTCTGAACACTGTGTTTCTGACCACTTTGTTTCTGACCAGTGTCTTTCTGACCAGTGTGTTTCTGACCTTTGTGTTTCTGATCGTTGTATTTCTGATCACTGTGTTTCTGACCACTGTGTTTTTTACCACTGTGGTTCTGACAAGTGTGTTTCAGACCAGTGTGATTCTGACCCGTGTGTATGACCAGGGTGTTTCTGACCGTTGTGTTTCTGACCAATATGTTTCTGACCAGTGTGTTTCTGAACACTGTTTTTCTGACCACTGTTCTTCTGACGACTGTGTTTCTGAGCACTGTGTTTCTGACCAGTCTGTTTCTGACCAGTGTGTTTCTGACCACTGTGTTTCTGACCACTGTGTTTCTGACCACCGAGTGTCTGACCAGTGTGTTTCTGACCAGTGTGTTTCTGACCACTTTGTTTTTGACCAGTGTGTTTCCGACCACTGTGTTTCGGACCACTGTGTTTCTAACCACTGTGTTTCTGACCACTGTGTTTCTGACCACCGTGTTTCCGACCACTGAGTTTCTGACCAGTGCGTTTCTAACCACATTGTTTCTGACCAATGTGTTTCTGACCAGTGTGTTTCTTACCATTGTATTTCTGACCAGTGTGTTTCTGACCACTGTGTTTCTGACCACTGTGTTTCGGACCACTGTGTTTCTGACCATTGTGTTTCTGACCACAGCCTTGCTGACCACTGTTTTAGTGACCATTGTGCTTTTGACCAGTGTGTTTCTGACCACTGTGTTTCTGACCAGTGTCTTTCTGACCACTGTGTTCGGACCAGTGTGTTTCTGACCAGTGTTTTTCTGACTAGTGTGTTTCTGACCAGTCTGTTTCTTATCAGTGTTTTCAACCATTGTGTTCCTGACCACTGTGTTTCTGAACACTGTGTTTCTGACCATCGTGTTTCTGACTAGTTTGTGTCTGACCACTGTAATTTTGACCAGTGTGTTTCAAACCAGTGTGTTTCTGACCACACTGTTTCTAACCACTGTGTTTTTTACCACTGTGTTTCTGACCACTGTGTTTCTGGCCACAACATTTCTAACCAGTGTGTTCCTGACCAGTGTGTTTCTATCCAGTGTGTTTCTAACCAGTCTGTTTCTGACCACTTTGTTTCTGACCATTGTGTTTGTGACCACTGTGTTTCTGATCGCTGTGTTTCTGACCACCGTGTTTTGGACTAGTTTGCTTATTAGCAGTGTGGTTCTGACCGATGTGTTTCTGACCACTGTGTTTCTGACCAGTGTGTTTCTGACCACTGTGAAGATGACCACTGTGTTTCGGACCACTGTGTTAATGACCACTGTGTTTATAACCAGTGTGTTTCTGACCACTGTGTTTTTGACCCATGTGTTTCTGACCAATGTATTCATGACCACTGTGTTTCTGACCACTTCGTTTCTGACCAGTGTGTTTCTGACCACTGTGTTTCTGACCACTGCGTTTCTGACCACTGTGTTTGTGACCACTGTGTTTATGACCAGTGTGTTTCTGACCACTGTGTTTCTGACAACTGTGTTTCTAACCAGTGTTTTTCTCACCGGTGTCTTTCTGACCACTTTGTTTTTGACCACTGTGTTTCTGACCAGTATGGTTCTGACCACTGTGTTTCTAACCACTGTGTTTTTGACGAGTGTGTTTCTGACATTCGTGTTTCTGACCACAGTGTTTTCTGACCACTGTGTTTCTGACCGCTGTGTTTCTCACCACAGTGTTTCTGGCCACTCTGTTTCTGACCACTGTGTTTCTGACCACTGTGTTCTCACAACTGTGTATCTGACCACTGTTTTTCTGACCACTGTGTTTCTGACCACTGTGTTTCGGACCACTGACTTTCTGACCAGTGTGTATGACCAGTGTGTTTCTGACCGTTGTGTTTCTGACCAATGTGTTTCTGATCAGTGTGTTTCTGAACACTGTGTTCTGACCACTCTTCTTCTGACCACTGTGTTTCTGAAGACAGTGTTTCTGACCAGTGTGTTTCTGGCCAATGTGTTTCTGACCACTGTGTGTCTGACCAGAGTGTTTCTGACCAGTGTGTTTCTGACCACTTTGTTTTTGACCGGCGTGTTTCCGACCACTGTGTTTCTGACCACTGTGTTTCTAACCACTGTGTTTCTGACCACTGTGTTTCTGACCACTGTGTTTCCGACCACTGACTTTCTGACCAGTGTGTTTCTAACCACATTGTTTATGACCAATGCGTTTCTGACCAGTGTGTTTCTTACCATTGTATTTCTGACCAGTGTGTTTCTGACCACTGTGTTTCTGACCACTCTGTTTCGGACCACTGTGCTTCTGACCATTGTGTTTCTGACCACTGTGTTGCTGACCACTGTTTTAGTGACCATTGTGCTTTTGACCACTTTGTTTCTGACCACTGTGTTTCTCTCCAGTGTCTTTCTGACCACTGTGTTCGGACCAGTGTGTTTCCGACCAGTGTGTTACTGACTAGTGTGTTTCTGACCAGTCTGTTTCTGACCAGTGTTTTCGACCATTGTGTTCCTGACCACCGTGTTTCTGACCACTGTGTTTCTGACCACTGTGTTTCTGACTAGTTTGTCTCTGACCTTTGTGCTTTTGACCAGTGTGTTTCAAACCAGTGTGTTTCTGACCACACTGTTTCTGACCACTGTGTTTTTTACCACTGTGTTTCTGACCACTGTGTTTCTGGCCACTCTATTTCTAACCAGTGTGTTCCTGACCACCGTGTTTCTGACCACTGGGTTTCTGAGCACTGTGTTTCTGACTAGTGTGTTTCTGGTCACTGTGATTCCGACCACTGTGTCTCTGACCACTGTGTTCTTGACGACTGTGTTTCTGACGAGTGTGTTTCTGACAGCTGTGTTTCTGATCGCTGTGTTTCTGACCATTGAGTTTCTGACCACTGTCTTTCTGACCAGTGTGCTTCTGACCACTGTGTATCTAACCAGTGTGTTCCTGACCACCGTGTTTCTGACCACACTGTTTCTGACCACTGGGTTTCTGAGCACTGTGTTTCTGACTAGTGTGTTTCTGGTCACTGTGATTCCGACCACTGTGTCTCTGACCACTGTGTTCTTGACGACTGTGTTTCTGACGAGTGTGTTTCTGACAGCTGTGTTTCTGATCGCTGTGTTTCTGACCATTGAGTTTCTGACCACTGTCTTTCTGACCAGTGTGCTTCTGACCACTGTGTATCTAACCAGTGTGTTCCTGACCACCGTGTTTCTGACCACACTGTTTCTGACCACTGGGTTTCTGAGCACTGTGTTTCTGACTAGTGTGTTTCTGGTCACTGTGATTCCGACCACTGTGTCTCTGACCACTGTGTTCTTGACGACTGTGTTTCTGACGAGTGTGTTTCTGACAGCTGTGTTTCTGATCGCTGTGTTTCTGACCATTGAGTTTCTGACCACTGTCTTTCTGACCAGTGTGCTTCTGACCACTGTGTATCTAACCAGTGTGTTCCTGACCACCGTGTTTCTGACCACACTGTTTCTGACCACTGGGTTTCTGAGCACTGTGTTTCTGACTAGTGTGTTTCTGGTCACTGTGATTCCGACCACTGTGTCTCTGACCACTGTGTTCTTGACGACTGTGTTTCTGACGAGTGTGTTTCTGACAGCTGTGTTTCTGATCGCTGTGTTTCTGACCATTGAGTTTCTGACCACTGTCTTTCTGACCAGTGTGCTTCTGACCACTGTGTATCTAACCAGTGTGTTCCTGACCACCGTGTTTCTGACCACACTGTTTCTGACCACTGGGTTTCTGAGCACTGTGTTTCTGACTAGTGTGTTTCTGGTCACTGTGATTCCGACCACTGTGTCTCTGACCACTGTGTTCTTGACGACTGTGTTTCTGACGAGTGTGTTTCTGACAGCTGTGTTTCTGATCGCTGTGTTTCTGACCATTGAGTTTCTGACCACTGTCTTTCTGACCAGTGTGCTTCTGACCACTGTGTATCTAACCAGTGTGTTCCTGACCACCGTGTTTCTGACCACACTGTTTCTGACCACTGGGTTTCTGAGCACTGTGTTTCTGACTAGTGTGTTTCTGGTCACTGTGATTCCGACCACTGTGTCTCTGACCACTGTGTTCTTGACGACTGTGTTTCTGACGAGTGTGTTTCTGACAGCTGTGTTTCTGATCGCTGTGTTTCTGACCATTGAGTTTCTGACCACTGTCTTTCTGACCAGTGTGCTTCTGACCACTGTGTATCTAACCAGTGTGTTCCTGACCACCGTGTTTCTGACCACACTGTTTCTGACCACTGGGTTTCTGAGCACTGTGTTTCTGACTAGTGTGTTTCTGGTCACTGTGATTCCGACCACTGTGTCTCTGACCACTGTGTTCTTGACGACTGTGTTTCTGACGAGTGTGTTTCTGACAGCTGTGTTTCTGATCGCTGTGTTTCTGACCATTGAGTTTCTGACCACTGTCTTTCTGACCAGTGTGCTTCTGACCACTGTGTATCTAACCAGTGTGTTCCTGACCACCGTGTTTCTGACCACACTGTTTCTGACCACTGGGTTTCTGAGCACTGTGTTTCTGACTAGTGTGTTTCTGGTCACTGTGATTCCGACCACTGTGTCTCTGACCACTGTGTTCTTGACGACTGTGTTTCTGACGAGTGTGTTTCTGACAGCTGTGTTTCTGATCGCTGTGTTTCTGACCATTGAGTTTCTGACCACTGTCTTTCTGACCAGTGTGCTTCTGACCACTGTGTATCTAACCAGTGTGTTCCTGACCACCGTGTTTCTGACCACACTGTTTCTGACCACTGGGTTTCTGAGCACTGTGTTTCTGACTAGTGTGTTTCTGGTCACTGTGATTCCGACCACTGTGTCTCTGACCACTGTGTTCTTGACGACTGTGTTTCTGACGAGTGTGTTTCTGACAGCTGTGTTTCTGATCGCTGTGTTTCTGACCATTGAGTTTCTGACCACTGTCTTTCTGACCAGTGTGCTTCTGACCACTGTGTATCTAACCAGTGTGTTCCTGACCACCGTGTTTCTGACCACACTGTTTCTGACCACTGGGTTTCTGAGCACTGTGTTTCTGACTAGTGTGTTTCTGGTCACTGTGATTCCGACCACTGTGTCTCTGACCACTGTGTTCTTGACGACTGTGTTTCTGACGAGTGTGTTTCTGACAGCTGTGTTTCTGATCGCTGTGTTTTTGACCAGTGTGTTTCTGACCATTGTGTTTCTGACCACTGTATTTCTGACCACTGTGTTTCTGACCACTGTGTTTCTGACCAGTGTCTTTCTGACCACTGTGTTCTAACCAGTGTGTTTCTGACCACCGTGTTTCTGACCACTGTGTTTCTGAGCACTGTGTTTCTGACCACTGTGTTTCTGACCAGTGTGTTTCTGACCTGTGTGTTTCTGATCTCTGTGTTTCTGATCGCTGTGTTTCTGACCACTGTGTTTCTGACCACTGTGTATCTGACCACAGTGTTTCTGACCACTGTGGTTCTGACCACTGTGTTTCTGACCAGTGTGCTTCTGACCAGTGTTTATGACCAGTGTGTTTCTGACCGCTGTGTTTCTGACCAGTGTGTTTCTGTACACTGTGTTTCTGACCACTGTGTTTTTGACCACTGTGTTTCTGACCACTTTGCTTCTGACCACTGTGTTTCTGACCGGTATGTTTCTGACCACTGTGTTTCTGACCCCTGTGTTTCTAACCACTGTGTTTATGACCAGTGTGTTTCTGACCACCGTGTTTCTGACCACTGTGTTTCTGACCAGTGTGTTTCTGTCCAGTGTGTTTTTGACCACTGTGTTTTTGACCACTGTGTCTCTGACCAGTGTGGTTCTGAGCAGTGTGTTTCTGACCACAGTGTTTCTGACCAGTGTGTATCTGACCACTGTGTTTCTGACCACTGTGTCTCTGACCACTGTGTTTCTGACCACTGTGTTTCTGTCCACTGTGTTTCTGACCACTGTGTTTTTGACCACTGTGTCTCTGACCAGTGTGGATCTGACCAGTGTGTTTCTGACCACAGTGTTTCAGACCAGTGTGTATATGACCACTGTGTTTCTGACCACTGTGTCTCTGACCACTGATTTTCTGACCACTGTGTTTCTGACCACTGTGTTTCTGACCACTGTGTTTCTCACCATTGTGTTTCCGACCACAGTGTTGCTGACCACGGTCTTCCTAACCACTGTGTTATTGACCACTGTGTTGTTGACCGCCTTGTTTCTGACCACTGTGTTTCCGACCACTGTGTCTCTGACCACTGTATATCTGACTAGTGTGTTTCTGACCAGTGTTTATGACCAGTGTGTTTCTGACCGCTGTGTTTCTGCCCAGTGTGTTTCTGAACACGGTGTTTCTGACCACTGTGTTTTTGACCGATGTGTTTCTGACCAGTGTGTTTCTGACCACTGTGGTTCTGACCACTGTGTTTCTGACCAGTGTGTTTCTGACCACTGTGTTTCTGACCACTGTGTTTATGACCAGTGTGTTTCTGACCACTGTGTTTCTGACCACTGTGTTTCTAACCAGTGTGTTTCTGTCCAGTGTCTTTCTGACCACAGTCTTTTTGACCACTGTGTTTCTGACCAGTGTGGATCTGACCATTGTTTTTCTGACCACCGTGTTACTGACCAGTGTGTTTCTGAACATTGTGTATCTGACCACTGTGTTTCTGACCAGTGTGTTTCTGACAACTGTGTTTCTGACCACCGAGTTTCTGACCAGTGTGTTTATGACCAGTGTGCTTCTGACCACTGTGTTTCCGACCACTGTGTTTCTGACCAGTGTGTTTCTGACCATTGTGTGTCTGACCACTGTGTTTCTGACCAGTGTGTTTCAAACCAGTGTGTTTCTGACCACACTGTTTCTGACCACTGTGTTTTTTACCACTGTGTTTCTGACCACTGTGTTTCTGGCCACTCTATTTCTAACCAGTGTGTTCCTGACCAGTGTGTTTCTATCCAGTGCGTTTCTGACCAGTCTGTTTCTGATCACTTTGTTTCTGACCATTGTGTTTGTGACCACTGTGTTTCTGACCAGTGTGGATCTGACCAGTGTGTTTCTGACCACAGTGTTTCAGACCAGTGTGTATATGACCACTGTGTTTCTGACCACTGTGTTTCTGACCACTGTGTTTCTGACCACCGTGTTTCTGACCACTGTTTTTCTGACCACTGTGTTTCTGACCACTGTGTTTCTGACCATTGTGTTTCCGACCACAGTGTTGCTGACCACAGTCTTTCTAACCACTGTGTTATTGACCACTGTGTTGCTGACCACCGTGTTTCTGACCACAGTGTTTCTGACCACTGTGTCTCTGACCACTGTGTTTCTGACCAGTGTGTTTCTGACCAGAGTTTATGACCAGTGTATTTCTGACCGCTGTGTTTCTGACCAATGTGTTTCTGACCAGTGTGTCTCTATGCACTGTGTTTCTGACCACTGTGTTCTTGACGACTGTGTTTCATACCACTATGCTTCTGACCAGTGTGTTTCTGACCGATGTGTTTCTGACCACTTTGTTTCNTGTGTTTCTATCCAGTGCGTTTCTGACCAGTCTGTTTCTGATCACTTTGTTTCTGACCATTGTGTTTGTGACCACTGTGTTTCTGATTGCTGTGTTTCTGACAACCGTGTTTTGGACTAGTTTGTTTATCAGCAGTGTGGTTCTGACGGATGTGTTTCTGACCACTGTGTTTCTGACCAGTGTGTTTCTCACCACTGTGTAGATGACCACTTTGTTTATGACCACTGTGTTTATGACCACTGTGTTTAAACCAGTGTGTTTCTGACTAGTGTGTTTCTGACCACTGTGTTTCTGACTCATGTGTTTCTGACCACTGTATTTATGACCACTGTGTTTCTGACCACTTCGTTTCTGACCAGTGTGTTTCTGACCACTGTGTTTCTGACCACTGCCTTTCTGACCACTGTGTTTGTGACCACTGTGTTTATGACCAGTGTGTTTCTGACCACTGTGTTTCTGACAACTGTGTTTCTATCCAGTGTGTTTCTCACCAGTGTCATTCTGACCACTTTGTTTTTGACGACTGTGTTTCTGACGAGGATGGTTCTGACCACTGTGTTTCTGACCACTGTGTTTCTGACGAGTGTGTTTCTGACAATTGTGTCTCTGACAATTGTGTTTCTGACCACTGTGTTTCTGACCACTGTGTTTCTCACCGTTGTGTTTCTCACCACTGTGTTTCTGGCCACTCTGTTTCTGACCACTTTGTTGCTGCCCACTGTGTTCTCACCGCTGTGTATCTGACCACTGTGTTTCTGACCACTGTGTTTCTGACCACTGTGTTTCCGACCACTGACTTTCTGACCAGTGTGTATGACCGGTGTGTTTCTGACCGGTGTGTTTCTGACCAATGTGTTTCTGATCAGTGTGTTTCTGAACACTGTGTTTCTGACCACTCTTCTTCTGACCACCGTGTTTCTGAAGACTGTGTTTCTGACCAGTGTGTTTCTGACCAGTGTGTTTCTGACAACTGTGTGTCTGACCACTGTGTGTCTGACCAGCTTGTTTCTGACCAGTGTGTTTCTTACGTCTTTGTTTTTGACTGGTGTGTTTCCGACCACTGTGTTTCTGACCACTGTGTTTCTAACCACTGTGTTTCTGACCACTGTGTTTCTGAGCACTGTGTTTCTGACCACTGTGTTTCTGACCAGTGTGTTTCTAACTATATTGTTTCTGACCACTGTGTTTCTGACCAGTGTGTTTCTTACCATTGTGCTTCTGACCAGTGTGTTTTCTACCACTGTGTTTGGGACCACTGTGTTTCTGACCACTGTGTTTCTGACCACTGTGTTTCAGACCACTGTGTTTCTGACAACTGTGTTTGTGACCACTGTGTTTCTGACCACTGTGTTTCTGACGACTGTGTTTCTAACCAGTGTGTTTCTGACCAGTGTGTTTCTGACCTCTGTGTTTCTGATCGCTGTGTTTTTGACCACTGTGTTTCTGACCACTGTATTTCTGACCACTTTGTTTCTGACCACTGTGGTTCTGACCACTGTGTTTCTGACCAGTGTGTTTCTGACCAGTGTTTATGACCAGTGTATTTCTGACCGCTGTGTTTCTGACCAATGTGCTTCTAACCAGTGTGTCTCTATGCACTGTGTTTCTGACCACTGTGTTCTTGACGACTGTGTTTCATACCACTATGCTTCTGACCAGTGTGTTTCTGACCGATGTGTTTCTGACCACTTTGTTTCTGACCACTGTGTTTCTAACCACTGTGTTTCTGACCACTGTGTTTCCGACCACTGTGTTACTGACCAGTGTGTTTCTGACCATTGTGTTTCTGACCACTCTGTTTCTGACCAGTGTGTTTCTGACCACTGTGTTTCCGACCACTGTGTTACTGACCAGTGTGTTTCTGACCATTGTGTTTCTGACCACTCTGTTTCTGACCAGTGTGTTTCTGACCACTGTGTTTCCGACCACTGTGTTACTGACCAGTGTGTTTCTGACCATTGTGTTTCTGACCACTCTGTTTCTGACCAGTGTGTTTCTGACCACTGTGTTTCCGACCACTGTGTTACTGACCAGTGTGTTTCTGACCATTGTGTTTCTGACCACTCTGTTTCTGACCAGTGTGTTTCTGACCACTGTGTTTCCGACCACTGTGTTACTGACCAGTGTGTTTCTGACCATTGTGTTTCTGACCACTCTGTTTCTGACCAGTGTGTTTCTGACCACTGTGTTTCCGACCACTGTGTTACTGACCAGTGTGTTTCTGACCATTGTGTTTCTGACCACTCTGTTTCTGACCAGTGTGTTTCTGACCACTGTGTTTCCGACCACTGTGTTACTGACCAGTGTGTTTCTGACCATTGTGTTTCTGACCACTCTGTTTCTGACCAGTGTGTTTCTGACCACTGTGTTTCCGACCACTGTGTTACTGACCAGTGTGTTTCTGACCATTGTGTTTCTGACCACTCTGTTTCTGACCAGTGTGTTTCTGACCACTGTGTTTCCGACCACTGTGTTACTGACCAGTGTGTTTCTGACCATTGTGTTTCTGACCACTCTGTTTCTGACCAGTGTGTTTCTGACCACTGTGTTTCCGACCACTGTGTTACTGACCAGTGTGTTTCTGACCATTGTGTTTCTGACCACTCTGTTTCTGACCAGTGTGTTTCTGACCACTGTGTTTCCGACCACTGTGTTACTGACCAGTGTGTTTCTGACCATTGTGTTTCTGACCACTCTGTTTCTGACCAGTGTGTTTCTGACCACTGTGTTTCCGACCACTGTGTTACTGACCAGTGTGTTTCTGACCATTGTGTTTCTGACCACTCTGTTTCTGACCAGTGTGTTTCTGACCACTGTGTTTCCGACCACTGTGTTACTGACCAGTGTGTTTCTGACCATTGTGTTTCTGACCACTCTGTTTCTGACCAGTGTGTTTCTGACCACTGTGTTTCCGACCACTGTGTTACTGACCAGTGTGTTTCTGACCATTGTGTTTCTGACCACTCTGTTTCTGACCAGTGTGTTTCTGACCACTGTGTTTCCGACCACTGTGTTACTGACCAGTGTGTTTCTGACCATTGTGTTTCTGACCACTCTGTTTCTGACCAGTGTGTTTCTGACCACTGTGTTTCCGACCACTGTGTTACTGACCAGTGTGTTTCTGACCATTGTGTTTCTGACCACTCTGTTTCTGACCAGTGTGTTTCTGACCACTGTGTTTCCGACCACTGTGTTACTGACCAGTGTGTTTCTGACCATTGTGTTTCTGACCACTCTGTTTCTGACCAGTGTGTTTCTGACCACTGTGTTTCCGACCACTGTGTTACTGACCAGTGTGTTTCTGACCATTGTGTTTCTGACCACTCTGTTTCTGACCAGTGTGTTTCTGACCACTGTGTTTCCGACCACTGTGTTACTGACCAGTGTGTTTCTGACCATTGTGTTTCTGACCACTCTGTTTCTGACCAGTGTGTTTCTGACCACTGTGTTTCCGACCACTGTGTTACTGACCAGTGTGTTTCTGACCATTGTGTTTCTGACCACTCTGTTTCTGACCAGTGTGTTTCTGACCACTGTGTTTCCGACCACTGTGTTACTGACCAGTGTGTTTCTGACCATTGTGTTTCTGACCACTCTGTTTCTGACCAGTGTGTTTCTGACCACTGTGTTTCCGACCACTGTGTTACTGACCAGTGTGTTTCTGACCATTGTGTTTCTGACCACTCTGTTTCTGACCAGTGTGTTTCTGACCACTGTGTTTCCGACCACTGTGTTACTGACCAGTGTGTTTCTGACCATTGTGTTTCTGACCACTCTGTTTCTGACCAGTGTGTTTCTGACCACTGTGTTTCCGACCACTGTGTTTCTAACCACTGTGTTTATGACCAGTGTGTTTCTGACCACTGTGTTTCTGACCACTGTCTTTCTGACCAGTGTGTTCCTGTCCACTGTGTTTCTGACCACTTTGTTTTTGACCAGTGTTTCTGACCAGTGTGGATCAGACCAGTGTGTTTCTGACCACAGTGTTTCAGACCAGTGTGTATTTGACCACTGTGTTTCTGACCACTGTGTTTCTGACCACTGTGTTTCTGTCCACTGTGTTTCTGACCACTGTGTTTCTGACCACTGTCTTTCTGACCACTGTGTTTCTGACCATTGTGTTTCCGACCACAGTGTTGCTGACCACAGTCTTCCTAACCACTGTGTTTCTGACCACTGTGTCTCTGACCACTGTGTTTCTGACCAGTGTGTTTCTGACCAGTGTTTATGACCAATGTGTTTCTGACCGGTGTGTTTCTGACCACTGTGTTTATGACCACTGTGTTTCTGACGACTGTGTATCTGACAACTGTGTTTCTGACCAGCTTGTTTTTGACCACTGTGTTTCGGACCACTGTGTTTCTGACCACTGTGTTTCTAATCAGTGTGTTTCCGTCCAGTTTCTTTCTGACCAATGTGTTTTTGACCACTGTGTTTCTGACCAGTGTGGATCTGACCAGTGTGTTTCTGACCACCGTGTTTCTGACCAGTGTGTTTCTGACCACTGTGTTTCTGACCA
>SZWC01003677.1:60467-81827 GCA_023375785.1 Penium margaritaceum | reverse complement strand
CCGCTGTGTTTCTGACCAATGTGTTTCTGACAAGTGTGTCTCTATGCACTGTGTTTCTGACCACTGTGTTCTTGACGACTGTGTTTCATACCACTATGCTTCTGACCAGTGTGTTTCTGACCGATGTGTTTCTGACCACTTTGTTTCTGACCACTGTGTTTCTAACCACTGTGTTTATGACCAGTTTGTTTCTGACCACCGTGTTTCTGACCACTGTCTTTCTGACCAGTGTGCTTCTGTCCAGTGTGTTTCTGACCACTTTGTTTTTGACCACGGTGTTTCTGACCAGTGTGAATCTGACCAGTGTGTTTCTGACCACAGTGTTTCACACAAGTGTGTATATGACCACTGTGTTTCTGACCACTGTGTTTCTGACCACTGTGTTTCTGACCACTGTGTTTCTGACCACATTGTTTCTGACCACTGTGTTTCTGACCACTGTGTTTCTGACCATTGTGTTTCCGCCCTCAGTGTTGCTGACCACAGTCTTTCTAACCACTGTGTTATTGACCACTGTGTTGCTGACCTCCGTGTTTCTGACCACTGTGTTTCTGACCACTGTGTATCTGACCACTGTGTTTCTGACCAGTGTGTTTCTGACCAGTGGTTATGACCAGTGTGTTTCTGACCGGTGTGTTGCTGACCACTGTGTTTATGACCACTGTGTTTCTGACCACTGTGTATCTGACAAGTGTGTTTCTGACCAGCTTGTTTCTGACCACTGTGTTTCTAACCAGCGTGTTTCTGTCAAGTTTCTTTCTCTCCAATGTGTTTTTGACCACTGTGTTTCTGACCAGTGTGGATCTGACCAGTGTGTTTCTGACCACCGTGTTTCTGACCAGTGTGTTTCTGACCACTGTGTTTATGACCACTCTGTTTCTGACCAGTGTGTTTCTGACCACTGTGTTTCTGACCACCGTGTTTCTGACCAGTGTGTTTCTGACCAGTGTGTTTCTGACCGCTGTGTTTCCGACCACTGTGTTTCTGACCAGTGTGTTTCTGACCATTGTGTTTCTGACCACTGTATTTCTGACCACTGTGGTTCTGACCACTGTGTTTCTGACCAGCGTCTTTCTGACCACTGTGTTCTAACCAGTGTGTTTCTGACCACCGTGTTTCTGACCACTGTGTTTCTGACCACTGTGATTCTGACCACTGTGTTTCTGACCACTGTGTTTCTGACCAGTGTGTTTCTAACCTCTGTGTTTCTGATCGCTCTGTTTCTGACCACTGTGTTTCTGACCAGTGTGTTTCTAACCTCTGTGTTTCTGATCGCTCTGTTTCTGACCACTGTGTTTCTGACCACTGTGTTTCTGACCACTGTGTTTCTGACCACTGTGTTTCTGACCACTGTGGTTCTGACCACTGTGTTTCTGACCAGTGTTTATGACCAGTGTGTTTCTGACCGCTGTGTTTCTGACCAGTGTGTTTCTGTACACTGTGTTTCTGTCCACTGTGTTTTTGACCACTGTGTTTCTAACCACTTTGCTTCTGACCACTGTGTTTCTGACCGGTGTGTTTCTGACCACTGTGTTTCTGACCACTGTGTTTCTAAGCACTGTGTTTATGACCAGTGTGTTCCTGACCACCGTGTTTCTGACCACTGTGTTTCTGACCAGTGTGTTTCTGTCCATTGTGTTTTTGACCACTGTGTTTCTGACCACTGTGTTGCTGACCACCGTGTTTCTGACCACTGTGTTTCAGACCACTATGCTTCTGACCAGTGTGTTTCTAACCTCTGTGTTTCTGATCGCTCTGTTTCTGACCACTGTGTTTCGGACCACTGTGTTTCTGACCATTGTGTTTCCGACCACAGTGTTGCTGACCACGGTCTTCCTAACCACTGTGTTATTGACCACTGTGTTGCTGACCACCGTGTTTCTGACCACTGTGTTTCCGACCACTGTGTCTCTGACCACTGTATTTCTGACCAGTGTGTTTCTGACCAGTGTTTATGACCAGTGTGTTTCTGACCGCTGTGTTTCTGACCAGTGTGTTTCTGACCAGTGTGTTTCTGAACATGGTGTTTCTGACCACTGTGTTTTTGACCGATGTGTTTCTGACCACTGTGGTTCTGACCACTGTGTTTCTGATCAGTGTGTTTCTGACCAGTGTTTATGACCAGTGTGTTTCTGACCGCTGTGTTTCTGACCAGTGTGTTTCTGACCAGTGTGTTTCTGACTAGTCTGTTTCTGACCACTGTGTTTCTGACCACTGTCTTTCTGACCAGTGTGTTTCTGACCAGTGTGTTTCTGACTAGTCTGTTTCTGACCACTGTGTTTCTGACCACTGTCTTTCTGACCAGTGTGTTTCTGACCAGTGTGTTTCTGACTAGTCTGTTTCTGACCACTGTGTTTCTGACCACTGTCTTTCTGACCAGTGTGTTTCTGACCAGTGTGTTTCTGACTAGTCTGTTTCTGACCACTGTGTTTCTGACCACTGTCTTTCTGACCAGTGTGTTTCTGACCAGTGTGTTTCTGACTAGTCTGTTTCTGACCACTGTGTTTCTGACCACTGTCTTTCTGACCAGTGTGTTTCTGACCAGTGTGTTTCTGACTAGTCTGTTTCTGACCACTGTGTTTCTGACCACTGTCTTTCTGACCAGTGTGTTTCTGACCAGTGTGTTTCTGACTAGTCTGTTTCTGACCACTGTGTTTCTGACCACTGTCTTTCTGACCAGTGTGTTTCTGACCAGTGTGTTTCTGACTAGTCTGTTTCTGACCACTGTGTTTCTGACCACTGTCTTTCTGACCAGTGTGTTTCTGACCAGTGTGTTTCTGACTAGTCTGTTTCTGACCACTGTGTTTCTGACCACTGTCTTTCTGACCAGTGTGTTTCTGACCAGTGTGTTTCTGACTAGTCTGTTTCTGACCACTGTGTTTCTGACCACTGTCTTTCTGACCAGTGTGTTTCTGACCAGTGTGTTTCTGACTAGTCTGTTTCTGACCACTGTGTTTCTGACCACTGTCTTTCTGACCAGTGTGTTTCTGACCAGTGTGTTTCTGACTAGTCTGTTTCTGACCACTGTGTTTCTGACCACTGTCTTTCTGACCAGTGTGTTTCTGACCAGTGTGTTTCTGACTAGTCTGTTTCTGACCACTGTGTTTCTGACCACTGTCTTTCTGACCAGTGTGTTTCTGACCAGTGTGTTTCTGACTAGTCTGTTTCTGACCACTGTGTTTCTGACCACTGTCTTTCTGACCAGTGTGTTTCTGACCAGTGTGTTTCTGACTAGTCTGTTTCTGACCACTGTGTTTCTGACCACTGTCTTTCTGACCAGTGTGTTTCTGACCAGTGTGTTTCTGACTAGTCTGTTTCTGACCACTGTGTTTCTGACCACTGTCTTTCTGACCAGTGTGTTTCTGACCAGTGTGTTTCTGACTAGTCTGTTTCTGACCACTGTGTTTCTGACCACTGTCTTTCTGACCAGTGTGTTTCTGACCAGTGTGTTTCTGACTAGTCTGTTTCTGACCACTGTGTTTCTGACCACTGTCTTTCTGACCAGTGTGTTTCTGACCAGTGTGTTTCTGACTAGTCTGTTTCTGACCACTGTGTTTCTGACCACTGTCTTTCTGACCAGTGTGTTTCTGACCAGTGTGTTTCTGACCTCTGTGTTTCTGATCACTGTGTTTCTGACCACTGTGTTTCTGACCACTATGTTTCTGACCAGTGTGTTTCTTACCACTGTGTTTCTGACCAGTCTTTCTGACCAGTGTGTTTCTGTCCAGTGTGTTTTTGACCACTGTGTTTTTGACCACTGTGTCTCTGACCAGTGTGGATCTGACCAGTGTGTTTCTGACCACAGTGTTTCAGACCACGGTGTATATGACCACTGTGTTTCTGACCACTGTGTCTCTGACCACTGTGTTTCTGACCACTGTGTTTCTGACCACTGTGTTTCTGACCACTGTGTTTCTGTCCACTGTGTTTCTCACCATTGTGTTTCTGACCACAGTGTTGCTGACCACGGTCTTCCTAACCACTGTGTTATTGACCACCGTGTTGCTGACCGCCGTGTTTCTGACCACTGTGTTTCCGACCACTGTGTCTCTGACCACTGTGTTTCTGACCAGTGTGTTTCTGACCAGTGTTTATGACCAGTGTGTTTCTGACCGTTGTGTTTCTGACCAGTGTGTTGTTGACCAGTGTGTTTCTGAACACGGTGTTTCTGACCACTGTGTTTTTGACCACTGTGTTTCTGACCAATATGCTTCTGACCAGTGTGTTCCTGACCGGTGTGTTTCTGACCACTGTGTTTATGACCACTGTGTTTCTGACCACTGTGTATCGGACAAGTGTGTTTCTGACCAGCGTGTTTCTGACCACTGTGTTTCGGACCACTGTGTTTCTGACTGCTGTGTTTCTAACCAGTGTGTATTTATCCAGTGTGTTTCTGACCACTGTGTTTTCAACCACTGTGTTTCTGACCAGTGTGGATCTGACCAGTGTGTTCCTGACCACTGTGTTTCTGACCAGTGTGTTTCTGACCACTGTGTTTCTGACCACTGTGTTTCTGACCACCGTGTTTCTCACCAGTGTGTTTCTGACCAGTGTGCTTCTGACCACTGTGTTTCCGACCACTGTGTGTCTGACCGGTGTGTTTCTAACCATTGTGTTTCTGCCCACTTTGTTTCTGACCACTGTGTTTCTGACCTCTGTGTTTCTGATCACTGTAATTCTGACCATTGTGTTCATGACCACCGTGTTTCTGACCACGGTGTTCTTAACCACTGTGTTTCTGACCACTGTGTTTCTAACCACTTCGTTTCTGACCAGTGTTTTTCTGACCACTGTGTTCTAACCAGTGTGTTTCTGACCACCGTGTTTCTGCCCACTGTGTTTCTGACGACTGTGTTTCTGACCAATGCATTTCTGACCAGTGTGCTTCTGACCAGTGTATTTCTGACCTCTGTCTTTCTGATTGCTGTGTTTTTTACTACATTGTTTCTGACCAATGTCTTTCTGACCACGGTGTTTCTGAACACTATTTTTCTGACCACTGTGTTTTTGACCACAGTGTTTCTGACCACTATGCTTCTGACCAGTGTGTTTCTAACCACTGTGTTTCTGACCACTGTGTTAATGACCAGTGTGTTTCTGACCACTGTGTTTCTGACCACTGTGTTTCTAACCTGTGTGTTTCTGTCCAGTGTGTTTCTGACCACTGTGTTTCTGACCAGTGTGTATCTGACCAGTGCGTTTCTGACCACCGTGTTACTGACCAGTGTGTTTCTGACCACTGTGTTTCTGACCACTTTGCTTCTGACCACCGTGTTTCTCACCAGTGTGTTTCTGACCAGTGTGCTTCTGACCACTGTGTTTCCGACCACTGTGTCTCTGACCACTGTGTTTCTGACCAGTGTGTATCTGACCAGTGCGTTTCTGACCACCGTGTTACTGACCAGTGTGTTTCTGACCACTGTGTTTCTGACCACTTTGCTTCTGACCACCGTGTTTCTCACCAGTGTGTTTCTGACCAGTGTGCTTCTGACCACTGTGTTTCCGACCACTGTGTCTCTGACCACTGTGTTTCTGACCAGTGTGTATCTGACCAGTGCGTTTCTGACCACCGTGTTACTGACCAGTGTGTTTCTGACCACTGTGTTTCTGACCACTTTGCTTCTGACCACCGTGTTTCTCACCAGTGTGTTTCTGACCAGTGTGCTTCTGACCACTGTGTTTCCGACCACTGTGTCTCTGACCACTGTGTTTCTGACCAGTGTGTATCTGACCAGTGCGTTTCTGACCACCGTGTTACTGACCAGTGTGTTTCTGACCACTGTGTTTCTGACCACTTTGCTTCTGACCACCGTGTTTCTCACCAGTGTGTTTCTGACCAGTGTGCTTCTGACCACTGTGTTTCCGACCACTGTGTCTCTGACCACTGTGTTTCTGACCACTGTGTATCTGACAAGTGTGTTTCTGACCAGCGTGTTTCTGACCACTGTGTTTCGGACCACTGTGTTTCTGACCACTGTGTTTCTAACCAGTGTGTTTCTGTCCAGTGTGTTTCTGACCACTGTGTTTTTAACCACTGTGTTTCTGACCAGTGTGGATGTGACCAGTGTGTTCCTGACCAGTGTGTTTCTGACCAGTGTGTTTCAGACCACTGTGTTTCTGACCACTGTGTTTCTGACCACTGTGTTTCTGACCACTTTGCTTCTGACCACCGTGTTTCTCACCAGTGTGTTTCTGACCAGTGTGCTTCTGACCACTGTGTTTCCGACCACTGTATGTCTGACCGGTGTGTTTTTAACCATTGAGTTTCTGCCCACTGTGTTTCTGACCACTGTGTTTCTGACCTCTGTGTTTCTGACCACTGTAATTCTGACCATTGTGTTTCTGACCACCGTGTTTCTGACCACGGTGTTCTTAACCACTGTGTTTCTGACCACTGTAATTCTGACCATTGTGTTTCTGACCACCGTGTTTCTGACCACGGTGTTCTTAACCACTGTGTTTCTGACCACTGTGTTTCTGACCACTTCGTTTCTGACCAGTATTTTTCTGACCACTGTGTTCTAACCAGTGTCTTTCTGACCACCGTGTTTCTGCCCACTGTGTTTCTGACCACTGTGTTTCTGACCACTGAGTTTCTGAGCAGTGTTTATGACCAGCGTGTTTCTGACCACTGTGTTTCTGACCAATGTATTTCTGACCAGTGTGTTTCTGACCAGTGTCTTTCTGACGACTGTGTTTCTGAACACTGTTTTCCTGACCACTGTGTTTTTGACCACTGTGTTTCTGACCACTATGCTTCTGACCAGTGTGTTTCGAACCGGTGTGTTTCTGACCACTGTGTTTCTGACCACTGTGTTTCTGACCACTGTGTTTATGACCAGTGTGCTTCTGACCACTGTGTTTCTGACCACTGTGTTTCTAACCTGTGTGTTTCTGTCCAGTGTCTTTCTGACCACTGTGTTTTTGACCACTGTGTTTCTGACCAGTGTGGATCTGACCAGTGTGTTTCTGACCACCGTGTTACTGACCAGTGTGTTTCTGACCACTGTGTTTCTGACCACCGTGTTTCTGACCAGTGTGTTTATGACCAGTGTGCTTCTGACCACTGTGTTTCCGATGTTCTTAACCATGACCAGTGTGTTTCTGACCACTGTGTTTCTGACCACTGTGTTTCTGACCACCGTGTTTCTGACCAGTGTGTTTATGACCAGTGTGCTTCTGACCACTGTGTTTCCGACCACTGTGTTTCTGACCAGTGTGTTTCTGACCATTGTGTGTCTAACCACTGTGTTTCTGACCATTGCGTTTCTGACCACTGTGTTTCTGACCACTGTGTTTCTGACCACCGAGTTTCTGACCAGTGTTTATGACCAGAGTGTTTCCGACCACTGTTTCTGACCAATGAATTTCTTTCTAGTGTGATTCTGAACACTGTGTTTCTGACCACTGTTTTTCTCACCACTGTGTGTCTGACCACTGTGTTTCTGACCAGTGTGTTTCTGACCAGTGTGTTTCTGACCAATGTGTTTCTGACCACTGTGGTTCTGACCAATGTGTGTCTTACCAGTGTGTTTTTGACCAGTGTGTACCTGACCAATTTGTTCCTGACCGGTGTGTTTCTGACCACTGTGTTTCGGACCACTGTGTTTATGACAAGTGTGATTCTGACCACTGTGTTTCTAACCAGTGTGTTTCTGACCAGTGTGTTTCTGACAACTGTGTTTTTCACCACTGTTTTTCTGACCCGTGTGTTTTTGACCAGTGTGTTTCCGACCACTGTGATTCAGACCAGTGTGTATATGACCACTGTGTTTCTGACCACTGTGTTTCTGACCACTGTGTTTCTGACCACTGTGTTTATGACCACTGTGTTTTTGACCACTGTGTTTCTGACCACTGTGTTTGTAACCACTGTGTTCCTGACCACTGTGTTTCTGACCAATGTGTTTCTGACCACTGTGTTTCTGTCCACTGAGTTTCTGACCAGTGTTTATGACCAGTGTGTTCCTTACCACTGTGGTTCTGACCATTGTCTTTGAGACCACGGTGTTTGTGACCACTTTGTTTATGACCAGTGTGTTTCTGACCAATCTGTTTCTGACCACTGTGTTTCTAACCAGTGTGTTTCTGTCCAGTGTGTTTCTGACCACTGTTTTTTTCACCACTGTGTTTCTGATGAGTGTGTTTCTGACAACTGTGTTCAGACCAGTGTGTTTAGGACCACAGTGTTTCTGACCACTGCGTTTCTGACCACTGTGTTTCTGACTACTGTGTTTCTGACCACTGTGTTTCTGACCACTGTGTTTCTGACCACTGTGTTTATGACCATTGTGTTTGTAACCGCTGAGTTTCTGACCACTGTGTTTTTGACCACTGAGTTTCTGACTAATGTGTTTCTGACCACTGTGTTTCTGACCACTGTGTTTTTGACAAGTGTGTGTCAGATCATTGTGTTTCTGACCACTGTGTTTCTGACCACTGTGTTTGTGACTACTGTATTTCTGACCATTGTGTTTCTGACCACTGTGGTTTTGACCACTGTGATGCTGACCGCTGTGTTTCTGACCACTGTGTTTCTGACCACTGTGTTTCTGACCAGTGTGTTTTTTACCAGTGTGTTTCTGACCTCTGTGTTTCTGATTGCTGTGTTTCTGACCAGTGTGTTTCTGACCACTGTCTTTCTGACCACTGTGTTTCTGACCACTATGGTTCTGACCACTCTGTTTCTGACCAGTGTGTTTCTGACCAGTGTTTATGACCAGCGTGTTTCTGACTGCTGTGACTCTGACCAATGTGTTTCTGACCAGTGTGTTTTTTACCACGGTGTTTCTGACATATATGCTTCTGACCTGTGTGTTTCTGACCGGTGTGTTATTGACCACTGTGTTTATGACCACTGTGTTTCTGACCACTGTGTATCTGACCAGTGTGTTTCTGACCAGGGTGTTTCTGACCACTGTGTTTTTGACCACTGTGTTTCTGACCTCTGTGTTTCTGACCACTGTGTTTCTGACCACTGTGTATCTGACCAGTGTGTTTCTGACCAGTGTGTTTCTGACCACTGTCTTTCTGACCACTGTGTTTCTGACCACTGTGTATCTGACCAGTGTGTTTCTGACCAGTGTGTTTCTGACCACTGTCTTTCTGACCACTGTGTTTCTGACCACTGTGTATCTGACCAGTGTGTTTCTGACCAGTGTGTTTCTGACCACTGTCTTTCTGACCACTGTGTTTCTGACCACTGTGTATCTGACCAGTGTGTTTCTGACCAGTGTGTTTCTGACCACTGTCTTTCTGACCACTGTGTTTCTGACCACTGTGTATCTGACCAGTGTGTTTCTGACCAGTGTGTTTCTGACCACTGTCTTTCTGACCACTGTGTTTCTGACCACTGTGTATCTGACCAGTGTGTTTCTGACCAGTGTGTTTCTGACCACTGTGTTTCTTACCAGTGTGTGTCTGACCATTGTGTTTCTGACCATGGTGTTTCTGATCACTGTGTTTCTGACCACTGTGTTTCTGACCACTGTGTTTCTTACCACTGTGTTTCCGACCACTGTGTTTCTGACTAGTGTGTTTCTGACCATTGTGTTTCTAACCACTGTGTTTCTTGCCATTGTGTTTCTGACCACTGTGTTTCTGCACACTCTGTTTCTGACCATTGTGTTTCTGACCACAGTGTTGCTGACCACGGTGTTCCTAGCCACTGTGTTTCTGACCACTGTGTTTCTGACCACTTTGTTTCTGACCAGTGTCTTTCTGACCACTGTGTTCTAACCAGTGTGTTTCTGGCCAATGTGTTTCTGACCACTGTGTCATTGACCAGTGTGTTGCTGACCACCGTATATCTGACAACTATGTTTCTGACCACTGTGTTTCTGACCACTGTGTTTCTAACCACTGTGTTTCTGACCATGGTGTTTCTGACAAGTGTGTTTTTGACCACTGTGTTTCTGACCACTGTGTTTCCGATCTGTTTCTGTTCACCATGTTTCTGACCACTGTGTTGCTGACCAGTTTGCTTCGGACCACTGTGTTTTTTACCAGTGCATTTCTGATCAATTTGTTTCTGACCAGTGTATTTCTGACCAGTGTGTTTCTGACCACTCTGATTCTGACCACTGTGTTTCTGACCACTGTGTTTCTGACCACTGTGTTTCTGGTCACTCTGTTTCTGACCAGTGTATTTCTGACCATTGTGTTTGTGACCAGTGTGTTTCTGACCAGTCTGTTTCTCACAAGTGTGTTTTTGACCACTGTATCTGACCACTGTGTTTCTGACCTCTGTGTTTCTGACCACTGTGTTTATGACCATTGTGTTTCTGACCAGTGTGTGTCTGACCAGTGTGTTTCTGACCAGTGTGTTTCTGACCAGTGTGTTTCAGACCAGTGTGTTTCTGACCACTGTTTCTGACCACTGTATTTCAGACAACTGTCTTTCTGACCACTATGTTTCTGACAACTATGTTTCTGACCAGTGTGTTTCTGACTACTGTGTTTCTGACCACTGCAATTCTGACCACTGTGGTTCTGAACAGTGTGTTTCTGACCGCTTTGTTTCTGACCACAGGGTTTCTGACCACTGCGTTTCTGACCACTGTGTTTCAGACCAGTGTGTTTCTGACCACTGTATTTCTGACCACTGTGTTTCTGACCACTGTGTTTCTGACCACTAAGTTTCTGACCAGTGTGTTTTTGACCAGTATGTTTCTGACCAGTGTGTTTCTGACCAGTGTGTTTCTGACCACTGTGTTTCTGACCACTGTGTTTCTGATCAGTTTGTTTCTGACCACTGTGTTTCTGACCACTGTGTGTCTGACCACTGTGTTTCTGACCACTGAGTTTCTGACCAGTGTTTATGACCAGAGTGTTTCTACCCACTTTTTTTTGACCAATGAATTTCTTTCTAGTGTGATTCTGAACACTGTGTTTCTGACCACTGTTTTTCTCACCACTGTGTTTCTGACCACTGTGTTCCTGACCACTGTGTTTCTGACCACTGAGTTTCTGACCAGTGTTTATGACCAGAGTGTTTCTACCCACTTTTTTTTGACCAATGAATTTCTTTCTAGTGTGATTCTGAACACTGTGTTTCTGACCACTGTTTTTCTCACCACTGTGTTTCTGACCACTGTGTTCCTGACCACTGTGTTTCTGACCACTGAGTTTCTGACCAGTGTTTATGACCAGAGTGTTTCTACCCACTTTTTTTTGACCAATGAATTTCTTTCTAGTGTGATTCTGAACACTGTGTTTCTGACCACTGTTTTTCTCACCACTGTGTTTCTGACCACTGTGTTCCTGACCACTGTGTTTCTGACCACTGAGTTTCTGACCAGTGTTTATGACCAGAGTGTTTCTACCCACTTTTTTTTGACCAATGAATTTCTTTCTAGTGTGATTCTGAACACTGTGTTTCTGACCACTGTTTTTCTCACCACTGTGTTTCTGACCACTGTGTTCCTGACCACTGTGTTTCTGACCACTGAGTTTCTGACCAGTGTTTATGACCAGAGTGTTTCTACCCACTTTTTTTTGACCAATGAATTTCTTTCTAGTGTGATTCTGAACACTGTGTTTCTGACCACTGTTTTTCTCACCACTGTGTTTCTGACCACTGTGTTCCTGACCACTGTGTTTCTGACCACTGAGTTTCTGACCAGTGTTTATGACCAGAGTGTTTCTACCCACTTTTTTTTGACCAATGAATTTCTTTCTAGTGTGATTCTGAACACTGTGTTTCTGACCACTGTTTTTCTCACCACTGTGTTTCTGACCACTGTGTTCCTGACCACTGTGTTTCTGACCACTGAGTTTCTGACCAGTGTTTATGACCAGAGTGTTTCTACCCACTTTTTTTTGACCAATGAATTTCTTTCTAGTGTGATTCTGAACACTGTGTTTCTGACCACTGTTTTTCTCACCACTGTGTTTCTGACCACTGTGTTCCTGACCACTGTGTTTCTGACCACTGAGTTTCTGACCAGTGTTTATGACCAGAGTGTTTCTACCCACTTTTTTTTGACCAATGAATTTCTTTCTAGTGTGATTCTGAACACTGTGTTTCTGACCACTGTTTTTCTCACCACTGTGTTTCTGACCACTGTGTTCCTGACCACTGTGTTTCTGACCACTGAGTTTCTGACCAGTGTTTATGACCAGAGTGTTTCTACCCACTTTTTTTTGACCAATGAATTTCTTTCTAGTGTGATTCTGAACACTGTGTTTCTGACCACTGTTTTTCTCACCACTGTGTTTCTGACCACTGTGTTCCTGACCACTGTGTTTCTGACCACTGAGTTTCTGACCAGTGTTTATGACCAGAGTGTTTCTACCCACTTTTTTTTGACCAATGAATTTCTTTCTAGTGTGATTCTGAACACTGTGTTTCTGACCACTGTTTTTCTCACCACTGTGTTTCTGACCACTGTGTTTCCGACCACTGTGTCTCTGACCACTGTGTTTCTGACCACTTCGTTTCTGACCAGTATTTTTCTGACCACTTTGTTCTAACCAGTGTGTTTCTGACCACCGTGTTTCTGCCCACTGTGTTTCTGATCACTGTGTTTCTGACCACTGATTTTCTGACCAGTGATTATAACCAGCGCGTTTCTGACCACTATGTTTCTGACCAATGCGTTTCTGACCAGTGTGTTTCTGACCAGTGTATTTCATACCTCTGTGTTTCTGATTGTTGTGTTTTCTACCACAGTGTTTCTGACCAATGTCTTTCTGACACTGTGTTTCTGAAAACTGTTTTTCTGATCACTGTGTTTTTGACCACTGTGTTTCTGACCACGATGCTTTTGACCAGTGTGTTTCTGACCGGTGTGTTTCTGACCACTGTGTTTCTTACAAGTGTGTTTCTGACCACTGTGTTTATGACCAGTGTGTTTCTGACCACTGTGCTTCTAACCTGTGTGTTTCTGTCCAGTGTCTTTCTGACCACTGTGTTTCTGACCACTGTGTTTTTGACCACTGTGTTGCTGACCGCTGTGTTTCTGACCACTGTGTCTCTGACCACTGTGTTTCTGACCAGTGTGTTTCTGTCCAGTGTCTTTCTGACCACTGTGTTTTTGACCACTGTGTTTCTGACCAGTGTGGATCTGACCAGTGTGTTTCTGATCACTGTGTTTCTGACCAGTGTGTTTCTGACCACTGTCTTTCTGACCACTGTGTTTCTGACCACTGTGTTTTTGACCACTGTGTTGCTGACCGCTGTGTTTCTGACCACTGTGTCTCTGACCACTGTGTTTCTGACCAGTGTGTTTCTGTCCAGTGTCTTTCTGACCACTGTGTTTTTGACCACTGTGTTTCTGACCAGTGTGGATCTGACCAGTGTGTTTCTGATCACTGTGTTTCTGACCAGTGTGTTTCTGACCACTGTCTTTCTGACCACTGTGTTTCTGACCACTGTGTTTTTGACCACTGTGTTGCTGACCGCTGTGTTTCTGACCACTGTGTCTCTGACCACTGTGTTTCTGACCAGTGTGTTTCTGTCCAGTGTCTTTCTGACCACTGTGTTTTTGACCACTGTGTTTCTGACCAGTGTGGATCTGACCAGTGTGTTTCTGATCACTGTGTTTCTGACCAGTGTGTTTCTGACCACTGTCTTTCTGACCACTGTGTTTCTGACCACTGTGTTTTTGACCACTGTGTTGCTGACCGCTGTGTTTCTGACCACTGTGTCTCTGACCACTGTGTTTCTGACCAGTGTGTTTCTGTCCAGTGTCTTTCTGACCACTGTGTTTTTGACCACTGTGTTTCTGACCAGTGTGGATCTGACCAGTGTGTTTCTGATCACTGTGTTTCTGACCAGTGTGTTTCTGACCACTGTCTTTCTGACCACTGTGTTTCTGACCACTGTGTTTTTGACCACTGTGTTGCTGACCGCTGTGTTTCTGACCACTGTGTCTCTGACCACTGTGTTTCTGACCAGTGTGTTTCTGTCCAGTGTCTTTCTGACCACTGTGTTTTTGACCACTGTGTTTCTGACCAGTGTGGATCTGACCAGTGTGTTTCTGATCACTGTGTTTCTGACCAGTGTGTTTCTGACCACTGTCTTTCTGACCACTGTGTTTCTGACCACTGTGTTTTTGACCACTGTGTTGCTGACCGCTGTGTTTCTGACCACTGTGTCTCTGACCACTGTGTTTCTGACCAGTGTGTTTCTGTCCAGTGTCTTTCTGACCACTGTGTTTTTGACCACTGTGTTTCTGACCAGTGTGGATCTGACCAGTGTGTTTCTGATCACTGTGTTTCTGACCAGTGTGTTTCTGACCACTGTCTTTCTGACCACTGTGTTTCTGACCACTATGGTTCTGACCACTGTGTTTCTGACCAGTGTGTTTCTGACCAGTGTTTATGACCAGCGTGTTTCTGGCCGCTTTGACTCTGACCAATGTGTTTCTCACCAGTGTGTTTTTGACCACTGTGTTTCTGACCACTATGCTTCTGACCTGTGTGTTTCTGATCGATGTGTTATTGACCACTGTGTTTATGACCACTGTGTTTCTAACCACTGTGTATCGGACCAGTGTGTTTCTGACCAGGGTGTTTCTGACCACTGTGTTTTGGACCACGGTGTTTCTCACCACTGTGTTTATGACCAGTGTGTTTCTGACCACTGTGTTTCTGACCACTGTGTTTCTGACCAGTGTGTTTCTGACCAGGGTGTTTCTGACCACTGTGTTTTGGACCACGGTGTTTCTCACCACTGTGTTTATGACCAGTGTGTTTCTGACCACTGTGTTTCTGACCACTGTGTTTCCAACCAGTGTGTTTTTGTCCAGTGTGTTTCTGACCACTTTTTTTAGACCAGCGTGTTTATAACCACTGTGATTGTGACCACTCTGTTTCTGGCCACTATGTTTCTGACCACTGTGTTTTTGACCATTGTGTTTCTGACCACTGTGTTCCTGACCACTGTGTTTATGACCAACGTGTTTTTTACCACTGTGTTTCTGACCACTTTGTTTGTAACCACTTTGTTTCTGACCACTGTGTTTCTGACCACTGTGTTTCTGACCACTTTGTTTCTGACAACCGAGTTTTTGACTAGTGTGTTTCTGACCACTTTGTTTCTGACCACTGTGTTTTTGACCAGTGTGTGTCTGACCATTGTGTTTCTGACCATGTCTTTCTGATGACTGTGTTTGTGAACACTGTGTTTCTGACCACTGTGGTTCTGACCACTGTGTTTCTGACCACCGTGTTTCTGACCACTGTGTTACTAACCAGTGTGTTGCTGACCAGTGTGTTTTTGACCACTGTGTTTTTGACCACTGTGTTTTTTACCTGGGTGATGCTGACCAGTATGTCTCTGACCAACGTGTTTCTGACCAGTGTGTTTCTGACCACTGTGTTTCTGACCACTGTGTTCATGACCACTGTGTTTCTGACCACTGTGTTTCTGACCAGTGTGTTTCTGACCAGAATGTTTCTGACTATTTTGTTTCCGACCACTGTGTTTTGACTAGTGTGTTTCTGACCATTGTGTTTCTAACCACTGTCTTGCTTACCACTGTGTTTCTGACCACTTTGTTTCTGCACACTCTGTTTCTGACCATTGTGTTTCTGACCAAAGTGTTGCTGACCACGGTGTTCCTAACCATTGTGTTTCTGATCACTGTGTTTCTGACCACTTTGTTTCTGACCAGTGTCTTTCTGACCACTGTGTTCTAACCAGTGTGTTTCTGACCAGTGTGTTTCTGACCAGTGTGTTTCTGACCAATGTGTTTCTGACCACTGTGTCATTGACTAGTGTGTTGCTGACCACCGTATATCTGACAACTTTGTTTCTGACCACTGTGTTTCTGACCACTGTGTTTCTGACCACTGTGTTTCTGACCACGGTGTTTCTGGAAAGTGTGTTTATGACCACTGTGTTTCTGACCACTGTGTTTCCGATCTGTTTCTGTTCACCATGTTTCTGACCAATGTGTTTTTGACCGGTGTGTTTCTCACCACTGTGTTGCTGACCAGTTTGTTTCGGACCACTGTGTTTTTGACCAGTGCATTTCTGATCAATTTGTTTCTGACCAGTGTATTTTTGACCAGTGTGTTTCTGACCACTCTGTTTCTGACCACTGTGTTTCTGACCACTGTGTTTCTGACCACTGTGTTTCCGATCTGTTTCTGTTCACCATGTTTCTGACCAATGTGTTTTTGACCGGTGTGTTTCTCACCACTGTGTTGCTGACCAGTTTGTTTCGGACCACTGTGTTTTTGACCAGTGCATTTCTGATCAATGTGTTTCTGACCAGTGTATTTCTGACCAGTGTGTTTCTGACCACTCTGTTTCTGACCACTGTGTTTCTGACCACTGTGTTTCTGACCACTGTGTTTCTGGCCACTCTGTTTCTGACCAGTGTGTTTCTGACCACTGTGTTTCTGACCAGTGTGTTTCTGACCAGTCTGTTTCTGACAAGTGTGTTTTTTACCACTGTGTCTCTGACCACTGTGTTTCTGACCTCTCTGTTTTTGACCACTGTGTTTCTGACTAGTGTGTTTCTGAGCAGTGTGGTTCTGACCAGTATGTTTCTGACCACTGTGTTTCTGACCAGTGTGTTGCTGACCACTGTGTTTATGACCAGTGTGTTTCTGACAACTGTGATTATTACCATTGTGTTTCTGACCAGTGTGTTTCTGACCACTGTCTTTCTAACCACTGTGTTTCTGACCACTGTGTTTCTGACCAATGTTTATGACCAGAGTGTTTCTGACCACTGTGTTTCTGACCAGTGTGTTTCTGAACACTTTGTTTCTGACGACTGTGTTTCTGACCACGGTGTTTCTGACCAGTGTGTTGCTGACCAGTGTCTTTCTGACCAGTATGTTTCTGACCACTGTGTCTCTGACCACTGTGTGTCTGACCAGTGTGTTTGTGACCAGTGTGTTTCTGACCAGTTTGTTTCAGACCAGTGTGTCTCTAACCACTGTCTTTCTGACCACCGTGTTTTTGACCACTATGTTTTTTACCACTGTGTTTGTGACCAGTGTGTTTATGACCAGTGTGTTTCTGACCAGTGTGTTTCTGACCACTGTGTTTCTATCCAGTGTGTTTCTGACCAGTGTGTTTCTGACCATTGTGTTTTTGACCACTGTATTTGTGACTAGTGTGTTTCTGAGCGGTGTGTTTCTGACCACTGTGTTTCTGACCAGGGTGTTTATGACCACTGTGTTTCTGACCACTGTGTTTCTGACCACTGTGTTTCTGACCATTGTGTTCCTGACCACTGTGTTTATCACCACTGTGTTTCTTACCACTGTGTTTCTGACCACTGTGTTTCTGACCACTGTGTTCCAGAGCACTGTGTTTCTGACCACTGTATTTCTGACCACTGTGATTCTGACCACTGAGTTTCTGACCAGTGTGTTTCTGACCACTGTGTTTCTGACCAGTGTGGTTCTGACTACTGTGTTTTTGACCACTTTGTTTCTGACCACTGTGTTCCTGACTACTGTGTTTCCGACCACTGTCTTTCTGACTTCTGTTTTTCTGACCACTGTTTTTCTGACCACTGTTTTTCTGACCACTGTGTTTGGACCGGAGTGTTTCTAACCCCCGTGTTTCAGACCGCTGTGTTTCTGACAAGTGTGTTTCTGACCAGTGTGTTTCTGACCACTGTGTTTCAGACAAGTGTGTTTCAAACCAGTATGTGTTTGAGCAGTGTGCTTCTGACCACTGTGTTTCTGACCACTGTGTTTCTGACCACTGTGTTTTTACCAGTGTATTTCTGACCAGTGTTTTTCTCACCAATGTGTTTCTGACCAGTGTGTTTCTGACCAGTGTGTTTCTGACCAGTGTGTTTCTGACCAGTGTGTTTCTGACCAGTGTGTTTCTGACCACTGTGTTTCAGACAAGTGTGTTTCTAACCAGTATGTGTTTGAGCAGTGTGCTTCTGACCACTGTGTTTCTGACCACTGTGTTTCTGTCCACTGTGGTTCTGACCACTGTGTTTCGAACAAGTGTGTTTCAGACAAGTGTGTTTCTGACCACTCTGTTTCTGACCACTGTGTTTCTGACCAGTGTGTTCCGGACCAGTGTGTTTCTGACCACTTTGCTTCTGACCAGTGTGTTTCTGACCTTTGTGTTTCTGACCATTGTGTTTCTGACCACAGTGTTTGTGGCCACTGTGTTTCCGACCATCGTGTTTCTGACCACTGCGTTTCCAACCACTGTGTTTCTAACCAGTGTGTTTCTGACCAGTGTCTTTCTGACCACTGTGTTTTTGACCACTGTGTTTATGACCAGTGTGGTTCTGACTACTGTGTTTCTGACCACCGTATTTCTGACCAGTGTATTTCTAACCATTGTGTTTCTGACCACTGTATTTCTGACCACTGTGTTTCTGACCACTGTGTTTCTGACCACTGTGTTTCTCACCACTGAGTTTATGACCAGTGTTTATGACCAGTGTGTTTCTGACCACTATGTTCCTGACCAGACTGTTTCTGACCAGCGTGTTTCTGACCAGTGTGTTTCTGATTACTGTGTTTCTGACCACCGTGTGTCCGACCAGTTTGTTTCTGAGCAGTTGGTTTCTGACCTATTTGCTTCTGACCAGTGTGTTTCTAACCACTGTCTTTCTGACCACTGTTTTTTTTACCACTTTGTTTATGATCAGTGTGCTTCTGACCACTTTGTCTATGACAACTGTGTTTCTAACCAGTGTGTTTCTGACCAGTGTGTGTCTGACCACTGTGTTTTTTGCCACAGTGTTTCGGACCAGTGTGTTTTTGACCAGTGTGTTTCTGACCACTGTGTTTCTGACCAGTGTGTTTATGACCACTGTGTTTCTGACCACTGTGTTTCTGACCACTGTGTTTCTGACCATTGTGTTTCTGACCACTGTGTTTCTGAGCACTGTTGTTCTGACCACTGTATTTCAGACCACTGTGTTTCTGACCACTGACATTCTAACCAGTGTGTTTCTGACCACTGTGTTTATGACCACTGTGTTTCTGACCATTGTTTTTCTGACCATTGTGTTTCTGACCACTGTGTTCATGACCACTATGTTTCTGCCGACTGTGTTTCTGACCACTGTGTTTCTGACCACTGTGTTTCTGAACACTGTGTTTCTGACCAGTGTGTTTGTGACCAGTGTGTTTCTGACAAATGTGTTTCTGATTATTGTATTTCTGACCACTGTGTTTCTGACCAGTGTGTTTCTGACCAGTGTGTTTCCAACCACGGTGTTTCTGACCACAGTGTATCTGACCACTTTGTTTCTAACCAGAGTGTTTCCTACCAGTGTGTTTCTGACCTCTGTGTTTCCGACCACTGTGGCTCTGACTACTGTGTTTGTGACCACTGTGTTTCTGACCACTGTGGTTCTGACCACTGTGTTTATGACCACTGTGTTTCTGACCATTGTATTCTTGACCACTGTGTTTCTGACCAATTGTGTTTCTGACCAGTGTGTTTCTGACCACTGTGTTTCTGACAACTGTGTATCTGACCACTTTGTTTCTAACCAGTGTGTTTGTTACCAGTGTGTTTCTGACCAATGTGTTTCTGACCACTGGGTTTCTGACCACTGTGTTTCTGACCACTGTGTTTCTGACCACTGTGTTTATGAGCACTGTGTTTCTGTCGACCGTGTTTCTGACCACCATGTTTCTGACCACTGTGTTTTTGACCACTCTGTTTCTCACCTGTCTGTTTCTGACCAGTGTGTTTCTGACCACCGTGTGTATGACCACTGTGCTTCTGACCACTGTGTTCTTGACTACAGTGTTTCTGACCACTGTGTTTCTGAGCACAGTGTTTCTGACCACTGATTTTCTGACCACTAAGTTTTTGACCGGTGTGTTTCTAACCACTGTGTTTCTGACCACTGCGTTTCTGACAAGTGTGTTTCTGGCCCCTGTGTTTCAGACCACTGTGTTTCTGACCACTGTGTTTATGACCACTGTGTTTCTTACCAGTGTGTTTCTGACCAGTGTCTTTCTGACCACTGTGTTTCTGACCACTGTGTTTTTTACCACTCTGTTTCTCACCTGTCTGTTTCTGACCAGTGTGTTTCTGACCAGTGTCTTTCTGACCACTGTGTTTCTGACCACTGTGTTTTTTACCACTCTGTTTCTCACCTGTGTGTTTCTGCGCACTGTGTTTCCGACCACTGTGTTTATGACCAATGTGTTCCAACCAGTGTGTTTGTTTCCAGTGTTTTTCTGGCCACCGTGTTTCGGACCACTGTGTTTCTGACCACTGTGTTTCTGACCTGTGCATTACTTACCAGTGTTTTTCTGACCTCTGTGATTCTGAGCGCTGTGTTTCTGACCACTGTATCTCTGACCACTGTGTTATTGACCAGTGCGTTTCTGACCACTGTGTTTCTAACCAGTGTGTTTCGGACCAGTGTGTTTCTGTCCACTCTGTTTCTGACCACGGTGTGTCCGGCCAGTGTGTTTCTGACCAGTGTGTTTCTGACCACTGTGTTTCTGACCACTGTGTTTCTGACCATTGTCTTTCTGACCACTGTGTTTTTGGCCAATGAGTTTCTGACCACTGTATTTCTGACAACGGTGCTTCTGACAACTGTGTTTCTAACAAGTGTGTTTCTGACCAGTGTCTTTTTTTTTGTTGGGATTGAATGTTTTGAGAAATCTCGAGAAGATATTAATATTGAATATAAAAATTCTCACTTTTTTTATGACCAGAGTGGTTCTGACCACCGTGTTTCTGACCACCGTGTTGCTAACCAATGTATTTCTGACCATTGAGTTATTGACGACTGTATTTCTGACCACTGTGTTTCTCACCACTGTGTTTCTGACAAATCTGTTTCTGACCACTATGTGTCTGACCACTGAGATTCTGGCCACTGTGTTTCTGACCAGTGTGTTTCTGAGCACTGTGTTTCTGACCAGTGTGTTTCTGACCACTGTGTTTCTGACCAGTGTGTTTTTTACCACTGTATTTCTGACCACTGTGTTTGTGACCATTGAGTTTCTGACCAGTGTGTTTCTGACCAGTGTCTTTCTGACCAGTGTGTTTCTGACCACTGTGTTTCTGATCATTGTGTTTCTGACCAGTGTGTTTCTGACCAGTGTTATTCTGACCAGTGTGTTTCTCACCAATTTGTTTCTGACCAGTGTGTTTCTAACCAATGTGTTTCTGACCACTCTGTTTCTGACCACTGTGTTTTTCACCACTGTGTTTGTGACCACTGTGTTTATGACCAGTGTGTTTCTGACCACTGTGTTTCTGACCACTGTGTTTCTAACCAGTGTGAGTTTCTGACCAGTGTGTTTCTGACCACTGTGTTTGTGACCAGTGTGTTCATGACCACTGTGTTTCTAACCACAGTATTTCTGATCACTGTGTTTCTTACCACTGTGTTTCTGACCAGTGTGTTCTTGACCAGTGTGTTTCTGACCACTGTGTTT
>SZWC01003677.1:46766-60164 GCA_023375785.1 Penium margaritaceum | reverse complement strand
TGTGTTTCTGACCACTGTGTTTCTGACCACTGTATTTCTGACCAGTGTGTTTCTCACCACTATGTTTCTGACCAACGTGTTTTTGACCATTGAGTTTCTGACCACTGTGTTTATGACCAGTGTTTTTCTGACCAGTGGGTTTTTGGCCACTCTGTTTCTGACAACTGTGTGTCTGAACACTGTGTTCCTGACCACTGTGTTTATAACCAGTGTGTTTCTGACCACTGTGTTTCTCACCAGTGTGTTTCTGACCAGTGTGTTTTTGACCACTCTGTTTCTGACCAGTGTGATTAAGACTACTGTGCTTTTGACCAGTGTGTTTCTGACCACTGTGTTTCAGACCACTGTGTTTCTAATCGGTGTGTTTCTGACCAGTCTGTTTCTGGCCAATGTGTTTTTCTGACCACTGTGTTTCTGACCACAATGTTTCTGACCACTGTGCTTCTGACCAGTGTGTTTAAGCACTGTGTTTCTGAAAACTGTGTTTCTCACAAGTGTGTTTCTGACCACTGTGTTTCTGACCACCGTGTTAAATGCCACTGTATTTCTGACTAGAGTTTTTCTGACCAGTGTGTTTAAGCACTGTGTTTCTGAAAACTGTGTTTCTCACAAGTGTGTTTCTGACCACTGTGTTTCTGACCACCGTGTTAAATGCCACTGTATTTCTGACTAGAGTTTTTCTGACCAGTGTGTTTCTGACCACTGTGTTTCTGACCAGTGTGTTTCTGACCACTGCGTTTCTGACCACTGTGTTTCTGACCATCGTGTTTCTGACCCCTGTGTTTCTGACCACTGTGTTTCTGACCAGTGTGTTTCTGACCACTGCGTTTCTGACCACTGTGTTTCTGACCATCGTGTTTCTGACCCCTGTGTTTCTGACCACTGTGTTTCTGGCCAATGTGTTTCTGACCAGTGTGTTTCTGACCACTGTGATTCTGGCCATTGTTTTTCTGACCAGTGTGTTTTTGACCATTGTGTTTTTGACCAGCATGTTTCTCACCGGTGTTTATCTGACTACTGTGTTTCTGACCACGGTGTTTCCGACCATTGTGTTTCTGACCAGTGTGTTTCTGACCAGAGTGTTTCTGACCAGTGTGTTTCTGACCAGTGCCATTCTGACTTCTGTGTTTTTGACCAGTGTGTTTCTGACCACGGTGTTTCTGACCAGTGTGTTTCTAACCACTGTGTTTCTGACCACTGTGTGTCTGACCAATGTGTTTCAGACCACCAGGTTTCTGACCACTGTGTTTCTGACCACTGTGTTTGACCACTGTGTTTCTTACAACTGTGTCTCTGACCAGTGTGTTTCCAACCAGTGTGCTTCTGACCAGTGTATTTCTGACGAGTGTGTTTCTGACCAGTGTGTTTCCCTCCACCGTGTTTCTAACCAGTGTGCTTCTCACCACCCTGTTTCTGACCAGTTTGTTTCTCACCACTGTGCTTCTGACCACTGTGTTTCTGACTAGTGTGTTTCTGACCACTGTGTTTATGACCGGTGTGTTTCTGACCAGTGTGTTTTGGACCACTGTGTTTTTGACCAGTGTGTTTCTGACCGGTGTGTTTATCACCACTGTGTTCATGACCACTGTGTTTCAGACCACTATGTTTGTAACCATTGTGTTTCTGACCATTGTGCTTGACCACTGTGTTTCGAAAATCTGAGTTTCTGACCTGTGTGTTTCTGACCAGTGTGTTTCTGACCAGGGTGTTTCTGACCACTGTGTTTCTGACCAGTATAGTTATCACCACTGTGTTTCTGGCCACTGTGTTTATGACGACTGTGTTTCTGACCATGGTGTGTCAGACCATTGTGTTTCTGACCACTGTTTATGACCAGTGTGTTTCTGACCATTGTGTTTCTGACCAGTTTGTTTTTAACCACTGTGTTTTTCACCACAGTGTTTTATAACGCTGTGCTTCTGACAATTGTATCTCTGACCACCGTGTTTCTGACCAATGTGTTTCTGACCACTGTGTTCCCGACCAGTGTGATTCTGACTACTGTGTTTTTGATCAGTGTGTTCATGACCACTGTTTTTCTGACCACTGTGTTTTTCACCAGCGTGTTTCTGACCAGTGTGTTTCTGACCACTGCGTTTCTGACCACTGTGTTTCTGACCACTGTGTTTCTGACCACTGTGTTCCTGACCGGTGTGTTTCTGACAACAGTGTTTTTGACCACTGTGTTTCTTACCATTGTCTTTCTGACCACTATGTTTCTGACCAGTGTGTTTCTGACCAGTGTGTTTCTGACTAGTGTGCTTCTGACCAGTGTGTTTCTGACCATTGTGTTTCTGACCAGTGTGTTTCTGACGAGTGTGTTTCTGACCACTATGTTTCTGACAACTGTGTTTCTGACCATTTTTTTTCTGACCAGTGTGTTTCTGACCACTTTGTTTCTCACTAGTGTGTTTCTGACCTGTGTGTTTCTGACCAGTGTGTTTTTGACCAGTGTCTTTCTGACCAGCGTGTTTCTGATAACTGTGTGTCTGACCTGTGTGTTTCTGACCAGTGTGTTTTTTACCAGTGTGTTTTTCACCAGTGTGTTTCTGACCAATGTGTTTCTCACCAGTGTGTTCATGACCAGTGTGTTTCTGACCATTGTGTTTTGACCGCTGTCTTTCTGACCAGCGTGTTTCTGACCACTGTGTTCATGACCATTGTGTTTCTGACCCCTGTATTTGTGACCAGTGTGTTTGTGACCAGTGTGATTCTAACCAGTGTGTTTCGGACCACTGTGTTTGTGACCACTGTGTTTCTGACCACTGTGTTTCTGAAAAGTGTGTTTCGGACAACTTTGATTCTGACCAGTGTGATTCCGACCACTGTGTTTCTGACCATTGTGTTTCTTACCAGTGTGTTTTTGACCACTGTGTTTCTGACCACTGTGTTTCTGACCACTGTGTTTCTGACCACTGTGTTTCTGACCACTGTGTTTCTGACCATAGTTGTTTCAACTGGTGTGTTAATAACAAATATGTTTATGTACAATTTGTTTCTGACCAGTGTGTTTCTGACCAGAGTGTTTCTGACCACTGTGTTTCTGACCGGTGTGTTTCCGACAGTGTTTTACAACACTGTGCTTCTGACAATTGTATCTCTGACCACCATGTTTCTGACCAATGTGTTTCTGACCACTGTGTTTCTGACCACTGTGTTTCTGACCACTGTGTTTCTTACCAGTGTGTTTCTGACCAGTGTATTTCTCACCAATGTGTTTCTGACCAGTGTGTTTCTGACCACTGTGTTCTGACCAGTGTGTTTGTTTCCAGTGTGTTTCTGACCACTGTGTTTTGGACCACTGTTTTTCTGACCACTGTGTTTCTGACCACTGTGTTTCTGACCAGTGTTCTACTAACCTCCCCGTTTCTGACCGCTGTGTTTCTGACCACTGTGTTTCCGACCACTGTGTTTCTGTCCACTGTGGTTCTGACCACTCTGTTTCTAACAAGTGTGTTTCAGACAAGTGTGTTTCTGACCACTCTGTTTCTGACCACTGTGTTTCTGACCAGTGTCTTTCTGACCAGTGTGTTTCTGACCACTTTGCTTCTGACCAGTGTGTTTCTGACCACTGTGTTTCTGTTCATTGTGTTTCTGACCACAGTGTTTGTGGTCACTGTGTTTCTGACCACTGTGTTTCTGACCACTGTATTCCAACCACTGTGTTTCTAACCAGTGTGTTTCTGACCAGTGTCTTTCTGACCAACGTGTTTTTGACCACTGTGTTTATGACCAGTGTGGTTCTGACCACTGTGTTTCTGACCACCGTGTTTCTGACCAGTGTATTTCTGACCATTGTGTTTCTGACCACTGTATTTCTGACCACTGTGTTTCTGACAACTCTGTTTCCAACCACTGTGTTTTCTACCACTGTGTTTCAGACCACTGTGTGCTGACCACTGTGCTTCTGACCACTGTGTTTCAGACAACTGTGTTTCTGACCACTGTGTTTCTCACCACTGAGTTTATGACCAGTGTTTATGACCAGTGTGTTTCTGACCAGTGTGTTTCTGACCACTGTGTTTTTTACCACAGTGTTTCTGACCAGGGTGTTTCTGACCAGTGTGTTTCTGACCACTGTGTTTCTGACCAGTGTGTTTATGACCACTGTGTTTCTGACCACTCTGTTTCTGACCACTGTGTTTCTGACCACTGTGTTTCTCAACACTGTGTTTCTAACCACTGTGTTTCTGACCACTGTGTTTATGACCACTGTGTTTCCGACCACTGTGTTTCTGACCATTGTGTTTCTGACCACTGTGTTTCTGAGCACTGTTCTTCTGACCACTGTATTTCAGACCACTGTGTTTCTGACCACTGAGATTCTGACCAGTGTGTTTCTGACCACTGTGTTTATGACCACTGTGTTTCTGACCATTGTGTTTCTGACCACTGTGTTTCTGACCACTGTGTTTCTCACCACTGTGTTTCTGACAAATCTGTTTCTGACCACTATGTTTCTGACCACTGAGTTTCTGACCACTGTGTTTCTGACCAGTGTGTTTATGACCACTGTGTTTCTGACCACTCTGTTTCTGACCACTGTGTTTCTGACCACTGTGTATCTGACCACTGTGTTTCTGACCACTGTGTTTCTGACAACTGTGTATCTGACCACTTTGTTTCTAACCAGTTTGTTTGTTACCAGTGTTTTTCTGACCAATGTGTTTCTGACCACTGGGTTTCTGACCACTGTGTTTCTGACCACTGTGTTTCTGACCAATGTGTTTATGAGCACTGTTTTTCTGTCGACCGTGTTTCTGACCACCATGTTTCTGACCATTGTGTTTTTGACCACTCTGTTTCTCACCTGTGTGTTTCTGACCAGTGTGTTTCTGACCACCGTGTTTATGACCACAGTGCTTCTGACCACTGTGTTTTTTACTACAGTGTTTCTGACCACTGTGTTTCTGAGCACGGTGTTTCTGATCACTGGTTTTCTGACCACTAAGTTTCTGACCGGTGTGTTTCTAACCACTGTGTTTCTGACCACTGTGTTTCTGACAAGTGTGTTTCTGACCACTGTGTTTCAGACCACTGTGTTTCTCACCACTGTGTTTATGACCACTGTGTTTCTTACCAGTGTGTTTCTGACCAGTGTCTTTCTGACCTCTGTGTTTCTGACTAGTGTGTTTATGACCAATGTGTTCCAACCAATGTGCTTATTTCCAGTGTGTTTCTGGCCACTGTGTTTTGGACCACTGTGTGTCTGACCACTGTGTTTCTGACCTGTGCGTTTTTTACCAGTGTTTTTCTGACCTCTGTGTTTCTGACCGCTGTGTTTCTGACCACTGTGTCTCTGACCACTGTGTTTCTGACCAGTGCGTTTCTGACCACTGTGTTTCTAACCAGTGTGTTTCGGACCAGTGTGTTTCTGACCACTCTGTTTCTGACCACGGTGTGTCTGGCCAGTGTGTTTCTGACCACCGTGCTTGTGACCCCTGTATTTCTGACCAGAGTGTTTCTGACCCGTGTGTTTCTGACCACCGTGCTTGTGACCCCTGTATTTCTGACCAGAGTGTTTCTGACCCGTGTGTTTCTGACCACCGTGCTTGTGACCCCTGTATTTCTGACCAGAGTGTTTCTGACCCGTGTGTTTCTGACCACCGTGCTTGTGACCCCTGTATTTCTGACCAGAGTGTTTCTGACCCGTGTGTTTCTGACCACCGTGCTTGTGACCCCTGTATTTCTGACCAGAGTGTTTCTGACCCGTGTGTTTCTGACCACCGTGCTTGTGACCCCTGTATTTCTGACCAGAGTGTTTCTGACCCGTGTGTTTCTGACCACCGTGCTTGTGACCCCTGTATTTCTGACCAGAGTGTTTCTGACCCGTGTGTTTCTGACCACCGTGCTTGTGACCCCTGTATTTCTGACCAGAGTGTTTCTGACCCGTGTGTTTCTGACCACCGTGCTTGTGACCCCTGTATTTCTGACCAGAGTGTTTCTGACCCGTGTGTTTCTGACCACCGTGCTTGTGACCCCTGTATTTCTGACCAGAGTGTTTCTGACCCGTGTGTTTCTGACCACCGTGCTTGTGACCCCTGTATTTCTGACCAGAGTGTTTCTGACCCGTGTGTTTCTGACCACCGTGCTTGTGACCCCTGTATTTCTGACCAGAGTGTTTCTGACCCGTGTGTTTCTGACCACCGTGCTTGTGACCCCTGTATTTCTGACCAGAGTGTTTCTGACCCGTGTGTTTCTGACCACCGTGCTTGTGACCCCTGTATTTCTGACCAGAGTGTTTCTGACCCGTGTGTTTCTGACCACCGTGCTTGTGACCCCTGTATTTCTGACCAGAGTGTTTCTGACCCGTGTGTTTCTGACCACCGTGCTTGTGACCCCTGTATTTCTGACCAGAGTGTTTCTGACCCGTGTGTTTCTGACCACCGTGCTTGTGACCCCTGTATTTCTGACCAGAGTGTTTCTGACCCGTGTGTTTCTGACCACCGTGCTTGTGACCCCTGTATTTCTGACCAGAGTGTTTCTGACCCGTGTGTTTCTGACCACCGTGCTTGTGACCCCTGTATTTCTGACCAGAGTGTTTCTGACCCGTGTGTTTCTGACCACCGTGCTTGTGACCCCTGTATTTCTGACCAGAGTGTTTCTGACCCGTGTGTTTCTGACCACCGTGCTTGTGACCCCTGTATTTCTGACCAGAGTGTTTCTGACCCGTGTGTTTCTGACCACCGTGCTTGTGACCCCTGTATTTCTGACCAGAGTGTTTCTGACCCGTGTGTTTCTGACCACCGTGCTTGTGACCCCTGTATTTCTGACCAGAGTGTTTCTGACCCGTGTGTTTCTGACCACCGTGCTTGTGACCCCTGTATTTCTGACCAGAGTGTTTCTGACCCGTGTGTTTCTGACCACCGTGCTTGTGACCCCTGTATTTCTGACCAGAGTGTTTCTGACCCGTGTGTTTCTGACCACCGTGCTTGTGACCCCTGTATTTCTGACCAGAGTGTTTCTGACCCGTGTGTTTCTGACCACCGTGCTTGTGACCCCTGTATTTCTGACCAGAGTGTTTCTGACCCGTGTGTTTCTGACCACCGTGCTTGTGACCCCTGTATTTCTGACCAGAGTGTTTCTGACCCGTGTGTTTCTGACCACCGTGCTTGTGACCCCTGTATTTCTGACCAGAGTGTTTCTGACCCGTGTGTTTCTGACCACCGTGCTTGTGACCCCTGTATTTCTGACCAGAGTGTTTCTGACCCGTGTGTTTCTGACCACCGTGCTTGTGACCCCTGTATTTCTGACCAGAGTGTTTCTGACCCGTGTGTTTCTGACCACCGTGCTTGTGACCCCTGTATTTCTGACCAGAGTGTTTCTGACCCGTGTGTTTCTGACCACCGTGCTTGTGACCCCTGTATTTCTGACCAGAGTGTTTCTGACCCGTGTGTTTCTGACCACCGTGCTTGTGACCCCTGTATTTCTGACCAGAGTGTTTCTGACCCGTGTGTTTCTGACCACCGTGCTTGTGACCCCTGTATTTCTGACCAGAGTGTTTCTGACCCGTGTGTTTCTGACCACCGTGCTTGTGACCCCTGTATTTCTGACCAGAGTGTTTCTGACCCGTGTGTTTCTGACCACCGTGCTTGTGACCCCTGTATTTCTGACCAGAGTGTTTCTGACCCGTGTGTTTCTGACCACCGTGCTTGTGACCCCTGTATTTCTGACCAGAGTGTTTCTGACCCGTGTGTTTCTGACCACCGTGCTTGTGACCCCTGTATTTCTGACCAGAGTGTTTCTGACCCGTGTGTTTCTGACCACCGTGCTTGTGACCCCTGTATTTCTGACCAGAGTGTTTCTGACCCGTGTGTTTCTGACCACCGTGCTTGTGACCCCTGTATTTCTGACCAGAGTGTTTCTGACCCGTGTGTTTCTGACCACCGTGCTTGTGACCCCTGTATTTCTGACCAGAGTGTTTCTGACCCGTGTGTTTCTGACCACCGTGCTTGTGACCCCTGTATTTCTGACCAGAGTGTTTCTGACCCGTGTGTTTCTGACCACCGTGCTTGTGACCCCTGTATTTCTGACCAGAGTGTTTCTGACCCGTGTGTTTCTGACCACCGTGCTTGTGACCCCTGTATTTCTGACCAGAGTGTTTCTGACCCGTGTGTTTCTGACCACCGTGCTTGTGACCCCTGTATTTCTGACCAGAGTGTTTCTGACCCGTGTGTTTCTGACCACCGTGCTTGTGACCCCTGTATTTCTGACCAGAGTGTTTCTGACCCGTGTGTTTCTGACCACCGTGCTTGTGACCCCTGTATTTCTGACCAGAGTGTTTCTGACCCGTGTGTTTCTGACCACCGTGCTTGTGACCCCTGTATTTCTGACCAGAGTGTTTCTGACCCGTGTGTTTCTGACCACCGTGCTTGTGACCCCTGTATTTCTGACCAGAGTGTTTCTGACCCGTGTGTTTCTGACCACCGTGCTTGTGACCCCTGTATTTCTGACCAGAGTGTTTCTGACCCGTGTGTTTCTGACCACCGTGCTTGTGACCCCTGTATTTCTGACCAGAGTGTTTCTGACCCGTGTGTTTCTGACCACCGTGCTTGTGACCCCTGTATTTCTGACCAGAGTGTTTCTGACCCGTGTGTTTCTGACCACCGTGCTTGTGACCCCTGTATTTCTGACCAGAGTGTTTCTGACCCGTGTGTTTCTGACCACCGTGCTTGTGACCCCTGTATTTCTGACCAGAGTGTTTCTGACCCGTGTGTTTCTGACCACCGTGCTTGTGACCCCTGTATTTCTGACCAGAGTGTTTCTGACCCGTGTGTTTCTGACCACCGTGCTTGTGACCCCTGTATTTCTGACCAGAGTGTTTCTGACCCGTGTGTTTCTGACCACCGTGCTTGTGACCCCTGTATTTCTGACCAGAGTGTTTCTGACCCGTGTGTTTCTGACCACCGTGCTTGTGACCCCTGTATTTCTGACCAGAGTGTTTCTGACCCGTGTGTTTCTGACCACCGTGCTTGTGACCCCTGTATTTCTGACCAGAGTGTTTCTGACCCGTGTGTTTCTGACCACCGTGCTTGTGACCCCTGTATTTCTGACCAGAGTGTTTCTGACCCGTGTGTTTCTGACCACCGTGCTTGTGACCCCTGTATTTCTGACCAGAGTGTTTCTGACCCGTGTGTTTCTGACCACCGTGCTTGTGACCCCTGTATTTCTGACCAGAGTGTTTCTGACCCGTGTGTTTCTGACCACCGTGCTTGTGACCCCTGTATTTCTGACCAGAGTGTTTCTGACCCGTGTGTTTCTGACCACCGTGCTTGTGACCCCTGTATTTCTGACCAGAGTGTTTCTGACCCGTGTGTTTCTGACCACCGTGCTTGTGACCCCTGTATTTCTGACCAGAGTGTTTCTGACCCGTGTGTTTCTGACCACCGTGCTTGTGACCCCTGTATTTCTGACCAGAGTGTTTCTGACCCGTGTGTTTCTGACCACCGTGCTTGTGACCCCTGTATTTCTGACCAGAGTGTTTCTGACCCGTGTGTTTCTGACCACCGTGCTTGTGACCCCTGTATTTCTGACCAGAGTGTTTCTGACCCGTGTGTTTCTGACCACCGTGCTTGTGACCCCTGTATTTCTGACCAGAGTGTTTCTGACCCGTGTGTTTCTGACCACCGTGCTTGTGACCCCTGTATTTCTGACCAGAGTGTTTCTGACCCGTGTGTTTCTGACCACCGTGCTTGTGACCCCTGTATTTCTGACCAGAGTGTTTCTGACCCGTGTGTTTCTGACCACCGTGCTTGTGACCCCTGTATTTCTGACCAGAGTGTTTCTGACCCGTGTGTTTCTGACCACCGTGCTTGTGACCCCTGTATTTCTGACCAGAGTGTTTCTGACCCGTGTGTTTCTGACCACCGTGCTTGTGACCCCTGTATTTCTGACCAGAGTGTTTCTGACCCGTGTGTTTCTGACCACCGTGCTTGTGACCCCTGTATTTCTGACCAGAGTGTTTCTGACCCGTGTGTTTCTGACCACCGTGCTTGTGACCCCTGTATTTCTGACCAGAGTGTTTCTGACCCGTGTGTTTCTGACCACCGTGCTTGTGACCCCTGTATTTCTGACCAGAGTGTTTCTGACCCGTGTGTTTCTGACCACCGTGCTTGTGACCCCTGTATTTCTGACCAGAGTGTTTCTGACCCGTGTGTTTCTGACCACCGTGCTTGTGACCCCTGTATTTCTGACCAGAGTGTTTCTGACCCGTGTGTTTCTGACCACCGTGCTTGTGACCCCTGTATTTCTGACCAGAGTGTTTCTGACCCGTGTGTTTCTGACCACCGTGCTTGTGACCCCTGTATTTCTGACCACTGTGGCTCTGACCACTGTGTTCCCGACCACTGTGCTTCTGACCAGTGTGTTTCTGACCACTGTGTTTCTGACCAGTGTGTTTTTGACCACTGTATTTCTGACCACTGTGTTTCTGACCATTGAGTTTCTGACCAGTGTGTTTCTGACCAGTGTCTTTCTGATCAGTGTGTTTCTGACCACTGTGTTTCTGATCATTGTGTTTCTGACCAGTGTGTTTATGACCAGTGTATTCTGACCAGTGTGTTTCTCACCAATTTGTTTCTGACCGGTGTGTTTCTAACCAATGTGTTTCTGACCACTCTGTTTCTGACCACTGTGTTTTTGACCACTGTGTTTGTGACCACTGTGTTTATGACCACTGTGTTTCTGACCACTGTGTTTCTAATCACTGTGTTTCTAAGCAGTGTTTGTTTCTGACCAGTGTGTTTCTGACCACTGTGTTTGTGACCAGTGTGTTTATGAGCACTGTGTTTCTGACCACTGTGTTTCTGATCACTGTGTTTCCTACCACTTAGTTTCTAACCAGTGTGTTCCTGACCTGTGTGTTTCTGACCACTGTGTTTCTGACCAGTGTGTTTATGACCACTGTGTTTCTGACCACTGGGTTTCTGACCACTGTGTTTCTGACCACTGTGTTTCTGACCACTCTGTTTCTGACCTCTGTGTTTTTGACCACTGTGTTTGTGACCACTGTGTTTATGACCACTGTGTTTCTGCCGACTGTGTTTCTGACCACTGTGGCTCTGACCACCGTGTTTCTCACCACTGAGTTTATGACCAGTGTTTATGACCAGTGTGTTTCTGACGAGTGTGTTTCTGACCAGTGTGTCTCGGACCACTGTGTTTGTGACCACTGTGTTTATGACCACTGTGTTTCTGCCGACTGTGTTTCTGACCACTGTGGCTCTGACCACCGTGTTTCTCACCACTGAGTTTATGACCAGTGTTTATGACCAGTGTGTTTCTGACGAGTGTGTTTCTGACCAGTGTGTCTCGGACCACTGTGTTTGTGACCACTGTGTTTATGACCACTGTGTTTCTGCCGACTGTGTTTCTGACCACTGTGGCTCTGACCACCGTGTTTCTCACCACTGAGTTTATGACCAGTGTTTATGACCAGTGTGTTTCTGACGAGTGTGTTTCTGACCAGTGTGTCTCGGACCACTGTGTTTGTGACCACTGTGTTTATGACCACTGTGTTTCTGCCGACTGTGTTTCTGACCACTGTGGCTCTGACCACCGTGTTTCTCACCACTGAGTTTATGACCAGTGTTTATGACCAGTGTGTTTCTGACGAGTGTGTTTCTGACCAGTGTGTCTCGGACCACTGTGTTTGTGACCACTGTGTTTATGACCACTGTGTTTCTGCCGACTGTGTTTCTGACCACTGTGGCTCTGACCACCGTGTTTCTCACCACTGAGTTTATGACCAGTGTTTATGACCAGTGTGTTTCTGACGAGTGTGTTTCTGACCAGTGTGTCTCGGACCACTGTGTTTGTGACCACTGTGTTTATGACCACTGTGTTTCTGCCGACTGTGTTTCTGACCACTGTGGCTCTGACCACCGTGTTTCTCACCACTGAGTTTATGACCAGTGTTTATGACCAGTGTGTTTCTGACGAGTGTGTTTCTGACCAGTGTGTCTCGGACCACTGTGTTTGTGACCACTGTGTTTATGACCACTGTGTTTCTGCCGACTGTGTTTCTGACCACTGTGGCTCTGACCACCGTGTTTCTCACCACTGAGTTTATGACCAGTGTTTATGACCAGTGTGTTTCTGACGAGTGTGTTTCTGACCAGTGTGTCTCGGACCACTGTGTTTGTGACCACTGTGTTTATGACCACTGTGTTTCTGCCGACTGTGTTTCTGACCACTGTGGCTCTGACCACCGTGTTTCTCACCACTGAGTTTATGACCAGTGTTTATGACCAGTGTGTTTCTGACGAGTGTGTTTCTGACCAGTGTGTCTCGGACCACTGTGTTTGTGACCACTGTGTTTATGACCACTGTGTTTCTGCCGACTGTGTTTCTGACCACTGTGGCTCTGACCACCGTGTTTCTCACCACTGAGTTTATGACCAGTGTTTATGACCAGTGTGTTTCTGACGAGTGTGTTTCTGACCAGTGTGTCTCGGACCACTGTGTTTGTGACCACTGTGTTTATGACCACTGTGTTTCTGCCGACTGTGTTTCTGACCACTGTGGCTCTGACCACCGTGTTTCTCACCACTGAGTTTATGACCAGTGTTTATGACCAGTGTGTTTCTGACGAGTGTGTTTCTGACCAGTGTGTCTCGGACCACTGTGTTTGTGACCACTGTGTTTATGACCACTGTGTTTCTGCCGACTGTGTTTCTGACCACTGTGGCTCTGACCACCGTGTTTCTCACCACTGAGTTTATGACCAGTGTTTATGACCAGTGTGTTTCTGACGAGTGTGTTTCTGACCAGTGTGTCTCGGACCACTGTGTTTGTGACCACTGTGTTTATGACCACTGTGTTTCTGCCGACTGTGTTTCTGACCACTGTGGCTCTGACCACCGTGTTTCTCACCACTGAGTTTATGACCAGTGTTTATGACCAGTGTGTTTCTGACGAGTGTGTTTCTGACCAGTGTGTCTCGGACCACTGTGTTTGTGACCACTGTGTTTCTGACCACCGTGCTTGTGACCCCTGTATTTCTGACCATTGTGTTATTGACGACTGTATTTCTGACCACTGTGTTTCTGCCCACTGTGTTTCTGACCACTGTGTGTCTGACCACTATGTTTCTGACCATTGTGTGTCTGACCACTGTGTTTCTGACCACTGTGTTTCTGACCACTGTGTTTCTGACCACTGTGCTTCTGACCACTGTTTTTCTGACCACTGTATTTCTGACCAGTGTGTTTCTTACCACTATGTTTATTACCAACGTGTTTTTGACCAGTGTGTTTCTGACCACTGTGTTTATGACCAGTGTTTTTCTGACCAGTGGGTTTTTGGCCACTGTGTTTCTGACAAATGTGTGTCTGAACACTGTGTTTCTGACCACTGTGTTTATGACCAGTGTGTTTCTGACCACTGTGTTTCTGACCA